>LD360172.1:27111-48607 GCA_001465055.1 Ptychodera flava | reverse complement strand
CTACACGTAGTTCCGTCGACTAGGCAGGAAAGGGGGTACCAAAAAGGAGCCCGATTTCCACCGCCTTAGGAGGATAACGGCCGTGGCTGCTCAGCTTCTAGCTACATGTACACCGAATTTCAAGCGGATTTTCACCGACTTGGCAGGAAAAGGGTTAAAGAAGGAACCAAGCTGCTTTGCTGCAATACATTACATGAGACACACAAAGTACATTGTACTGTTTATCATCGTGAAAATGTTACTTGTTTGGTAAGAGCAAACCACTTTCACTTTCCTTGTTGACATAACATTTGAAAACATCAAACTACTGACAAATCCCCTATTTCGCATGTATCTGGCAGCCCAAGATTACAATACAAACAACATAGCATGATCTTGTTTAAAGGAAAAGTCTTGAATGAGAGTTCAAGTCATAATCATCAAATTTCTTGGTTACTTTGATATGATGAATGGGAAATCTGAGTACCACAACTCCTATTCGTACTGCAAAGAGTGTACTTAAAGAGATGTATTACAACCTTGTTCCATACTTTCAGAATGAATGAATGAATGCACAGTACTGTGTGAGAATTTGAACAATGTCTCCTGTTGATTCTCAAAACCCTGTAGTACATTTACTTCATGTATAAATATATAAAAGCAACAATGTTGCTATTTCAAATGAAACAGCAGCATTAAACCAAGTTTACACTGTATCTTTACGACAATTAAGGAACATTTTTCCTGATAGCATCAAGGACAATTTCCTGTTGTGGTTTTTGGTGTGTGTTTTCTGCTATTAATGACTCTGACATTTTATCAAGAACTTGACCTTGATGTGACCCTTCAGCCTTTTCTAAGAAATTGTGACCGTTTAAAAGTGAATTACATATCATCATCAGGTTTGTGTTTGCAAAGTCAGATACAAAGCGCAGTACTTAAGCTTTTCAGGTCCAAGTTTTTCCATAACAGACATATGAACAAAGATTACTTGACTCATGCTGTGCCATATTATAACTAATTACTACCCTAGGGGGTATTGTTACTCTTCACTTACCACGAAAGATACCCTAAGGCATGTACATTACCGTACATGTTGATCATTACATGTATCATCAGGCATGCTGCAGTATCTTCTGACAATATTCATACATCAGCTTCTGATTGACCCCAAATGTTTAATGAACTAACATTGGTTCATTTACCCCATTTAGAATTAAAGCTATATTGGCCAATGAAAATGATAGTTTAGGATTTTAAATGTGTAACAACATTATTTGTGGAAAGGTTAGATGTAGCTCAACTGTCTTTTTAAGACCTCGGGTTCTCCCCATGGGAATTTTGAAAGGTGGGCCAGTCCTCGTTTTTTTTTGAGCAATCTATTCACATGTAAATAACCATTCAAAAGAACACATTTTCATGACAAGAGGATATGCAAATTATCTTTTGTTATGTAAAGTGACCGTGCAGCCCCACTTTTTTTTCAAGATTTGGAGAATACTTGGTACAATAAAATGAAGACATCTTGTATAGGTATGCAATTGTATGCATGTATAAGCCACAATGTAATTATTATACTTAGGGGTCGTCGATAATAAAAGCTGACGCACAAGAAACGTAATTCCTTTGTTTTACTTGAAACCCCCTCCCCCCAAAAAAACCGAAAGTTCTTATGCGAAATCAATTTTGTATTATGACGCCTTTTCTGACAAACCCACACGCACCTCTCCGATCTGCACACCCATGAAAAAATACCGGAAGTGCACACTGATCAATAAACCTCCACTTTATACGTATAACGTCTTAAGACACAGAACATTTTAATGTATTTCGCACGTAGGAAAATGTTTCACGTAAATATTTCACGTTGAAAAAGCATGCAAGTTTTATTTCACATTTTGGTCTTTTTGTTGTCTTTTCTGTCTCCGTATTTTGTGGTCATTTTGTTGTCGATGAATTATGAAGGTAGTATTGCGTTCTCGCTGCAAAGTCGCACCTCGAAAACAATAGACGAAAATCCTTATGCGATTTTGACGCACACAAAACGAAATGAGCTTTAACCCCCTCCCCCCTAAACGAAAGAATTACATTTGTCGTGCGTCAGCTTTTATTATCGACGGCCCCTTATGTACAATTGGTATATATTTACACGTCAAAGTTTACATAGACCAATGGTTACATTTAAAGTTCAGAACATCATCAAGAACTACAGTAGGTGAAGCACATAGTATTTTACAGATGTAGTAGACAATATTGTACAGGTATTACATGCTAGCGAGAATCGAGAAGTGAATACAGGAATCAGAGTATACTCAACCAGGTGTGCTTGTTCAGTGATAAAATACCATACAAGGAATGAAATTATAAGTGAAACAAGAGCATGCTGCCATACGTTTACAATGGAGTCAGATTGAACAGCGTGAATTTTCAATTCTAATATCCTACCTCCTTGAAGTGACACCTCAATGTGTACACAGCACCACAAAAGTAAGGGCTAACGGAGGTCACGTTTATTAAACACAGGACACACCAGTGAATTAACAATGCTATGTCACACACCGCACAATAAATGACTTTTAATCAAAGTGGATAACTACAACTACTACAAGAGACCTCTGGACTTCCGCCTTTCCCAGACTTTGGAAATGGACTCTCAGGTATTTCATGCACAGCTGAGAAATTCTGAAGCCAGATTAGTGAGAACCACTGAGATATTTAGTCCCTGTCATGGCATTTTAACTGTGTTTACTTTACAAACCCAACCCTGCATAAAGTAATTGACAAGGTAGAGTTTACAGTACTTCCTTTGAAATGTCAGCTATATGGCAGGAAATTGGGAAATCCAAGGGAAAAAGTTCACTACCAAATTCCCCTGTAATTCAATTCAAACTTATTCGGGTGGTCCTGACACCCCCATCTTCGCTTGCCAAGGTCTCCGCTCCGGGCAGCTGGATGCTTCCCGAAATCAGACCTTGGCTGATAGACCCCCTAAATCGTGTTTTTTAAAGCGCCACCACACGACTGTATGTGACCAGTAAATAGCCAATCAGATAATCGGTTACAGCGAATGTAGTTGTATAGGTCTTTTCCCACTTTTTTCTCGGTGTTACATTTACAAGTATTCGTGGTCACTGTTTACATTTCATGCTACTGAAATCTACTGCTGAAATCACTGATGTGTTCAAAACGTTAAAACAAAGGCCCAGCCGCCAGCGCGTCGTACCGCAAGATATTCCCGTCGCTCAACTTGTAAGGTGAAAACATCAACCCGCCAAACTCAAAAGATCGTGACGCGAAATAGAAAAGTTCTACCCGCCGAAGTAACTCTGTTAAACCACTCCTCCAATTTTAACCTCAAAATTTCACGATAAACCCATTACTCAGACGTTGTTCGGACATTGTTGTCCTATCAACTGGCGCGGCCGGCAGCTATTCTGTTGTTCATATCTTTGGAAAATTGTAAACATTGTGAGACGATTAACAGGATTTACCAGAACAGAACACCGACACGCCGCGGGAGAAACAACTGGAAGTGTGGCTCAAAAACGTGGACTAGGACTTTGTGAAATATGCTAGAACTGGAAATTAAAGAACCGGATTTAATTTGGGTGTCTTTCAAAAAAAAATTGACCTATTCATCACAGCAAGCAATATACTCATCGGTGAATTTTTCATTGACTACAAGCGTCAGCAAGCAATATAAGCTTACTCATCGGTGAATTTTTCATAGATTACAAGCGTCAGTTTTTTCAAAGTCATCTTCTGCACTATCGCCAAATTTATTCGTCGATTTTTTTTCTTAGGGAGATATCTAATGCCCGTAACTTTATCCCCATCACGCAGTAAGATTTCCCCATGCATGACAATCAAATCCTGTATTAAACTCGGGCAAGATTGCCTTCCCACTCCTAAATCTCCGTTTGAGCCATTAGGGCATTAGGGTGTCACAGGACGAATGTAAACCAGAGACTTGGTTCAAGTCGGTGAATTTTCAAAACATAAAATGATTTGTAAAAGTTCCTCGTGTAAAATTTGGTAGCGATCGAACGCGTTTTTAGTCTTATTTAGTCTGTGCAGCTATAGCAGTAGTGAGTTAGTTTGTGCCGGGTATAACTGCCCTGTATCGCGTTCACCCGACTCAACGCGTTCACATAATCCTACTCACACATTTCACATGAAAACAGAACACAGATCATTGCATTCGCAGGGAAAGACACTTATTTTTTTATCCACTTGCCCTTCGGGCAAGTGAGGGGTTCGGTTCACTTGCCCGAATTGGAAAACCACTTGCCCAGTATAATTTACGTGTTTGAAAAAAGCTAAAACATTGGTTTTTCATTTCACACACTTTATTTTGAAAATTATCATGTTATCATGAGAAAATGTCAGACATTCTCATTGGGTTCTCCTCACACTTCTAAGAGTGCTGGATGGCTTATTTATATTAAATTAATTATCAAAGCCCCACTAGCAGTATCATATAGCATTCTTTATGTGATTTTACTTCTGAACTAAAACAAGATTTTGGGATTGTGCTCTTTGAGGGGTTGGAATACAAGTATTGTTAACTGCCAAGTGAGACTGCATATGCAATTTTGAACAAGAAAAATAATGTGTGCCCAAACGTAAAATGGCACCCAATGCAAATATAGCAAAAACAGTGTACACCGTGCATATATGCATTTGAATATTCACGGAAACAACAGAGTAGTCCAATGTAATGCATAGTGTTGAATGTTTTCAACTTGGACAAAAATGTTTTGTTTTCTTTGTAGTATGGTGGGAAATCAAAATAATGGTTAAAATGTAAATTTACTTGTCCAATTTTTCACTAAAGAATGTTTTGTAAAGCTGCAAAAGACTATATCCTATTAATGGAAGGAATTTAAAGAAAACCAGAAAAAATAGGAAGCCTTTTTAGGTCAACAAATTTCAAGATTTACAGCTAGTGGGGCTTTCATATTCATAGAAAAAATTCTAACAGTTCATATGTTTGTATGTTTACTTTCTTAGGTCTTAATGTACAAATAATAACAGCCATTTTAATTGTACCTTCAAAGTATTTTTGCAGTTAAAAGTTTTAACTTATATATACAGAAAGAAAAAAATCTGTAGCTATAAAGGAATGTTTTGAAGCTTCTGAAAAATAATGTACTTCTTTGTCATGTTTTTACTGCGCTGACATCATACACAAGCCCTATGAAGTTTGGATTACCATTGCACTATACCAGTATCGTATGAATTTCTAATAACCTAGGTGGTCTTTTTAATGCTCATGCGCAGACTAAATAGAATTTAAACCAACAACCTAAGGCGTCGGTGGTTTTCTATGTGTCTTGAAAGATGAATTTCTCGATGTCAAACTCGCTCCAATTGCTTCTTGACAGTCATTTTAGAATGGGAAAATTCACAAACAGAGAGGTTGGTCGCCATGGACAAGTAACTTTTAGCTTATTGACCTGAAAATTAAGTCAGTGTTCATTGAAAATTCAAAGACTGGACCCGTTGACACCAAAGCTTGCTCATGACTTTCATTGCATGCGGTCTTGCCACGATGCCACTCACTGTCACTTAACAAGTTAACATTGAAGAGTACGTTTTAGTAAAACTCCATTTTTTGTGGTGATTTTTCACCACTGGACTTTATTTTTACATCATTATAAACGTTCATACAAAGCACAAAAACCGCTGTGTGTTTCTTTTTTTTACCGTATCAACATATTGTGCGACACCGTAACCTCACAGTCAATGCAATGAACTTTGGTGAACGTACGCTCCACCAGCTGAACAGCTTTTTCATATGCAAATTCAGCGTACGGTATTTAACCGGCGGTATTGTTTGAACTGCATTTTATTGAAAGCGATTACATGATTCTTTTCATCAACTCTTCATGCCATTTTATGAAAAATCGTATGAAATTGTTCACAATGACATAACATGAAAATTTTTTGTTGTTTAAGTCCGTGTTCCCTCACCAGAAAATCGCTCTCGTGAATTCGATTTCTAGGTATTATTTTTTTCACTTGTCCCATCGGGCAAGTGGCATCGGAGGTTCACTTGCCCGAAGGCGACTTTCACTTGCCCCGGGCAATCGGACAACCCTTAGTGTCTTTCCCTGATTCGAGACGTTCACACAACTCACATGTTCACAATCACGCACTTGAACCAAGTCTAGTAAACCAGTAAGTAAATCGAGAGAAAAGCTGTGCACAAACAGTGCGGTGGTCGGCGTTTGGAAGGTAGGCGTGGTTTTCTCTTTGAGTGTAACGCGTGCTCTGATTGGTCCGCCTGATTTTCTAATTCCATCAAACTCCTTAACGCAAAATAGTGGGGGTATCCCGCACGGCGTGGTTAGTGGAAGACTCCTGTCTGGCTAACGAGCCGTGCGAGCGGACGATGTGACACCCCAAGCCAGTGAATGACATATAATACATTCTGTACATACATATAATCTATATTGTGAATGCAAAGTTAGTGTTTGCGTATTACCTAGGAACCAAAACAAACCTGCACAAGGTAACATACACAGATGCTTCACACTGTGTGCCATCCATGCCGCACGAACAGCGGTCTTGTTTCATGTACTTCTGATGAAACGGCAGGATGGTATAATATCAATTTGAGAAGAAAGAATGAATGAACACTACCAAGCAGTGAATTAGAAATAACCCGCACTCTTTCCTGTTTATATTCGGTATCTCTAATTTCTACATGGCGTATCAAATCAACAGTTCAGAGATATGAGCTCACAATTCTGTTACATCACAGAATCAGCTACCACAATAAAGTAGACCCTGACATAGATCAGGATGGCTACATGTAGAAGACTATGATAATTTTTTACCTGGTTTTACTTTTCTTAGTAATATATCTTTATGTATGTCAATAATGTAGTTTAGTATTTCAATGGACTGAACTGCTGTGTCACGACTATTATTTTTAATACCAACATCTTTGGTGGGAAAGAATACATGTACCTGTACACGTATCACTACATGTATCTGCTTAAAATAAATTTAAACATGGTTTTTACTTTCATTTCAGTCTTTTAAAGACTGACAGCACTGTGACAAGATATCATACGATGATGATAAATTATAAATCATCAAGGGTGCTGTACTGATGTCCAGTCTGTAATATAAATATTACACTGGAAAACAAGAAGTTGCTGAAATAAAAGTATGTAGTTTAATACATATACTGCATAATACATAATAAATCCTTATTTGTAGGACTTCTCTTCAAGCACCAAATATCAAAATAGGTTGATTAATATTTCAGTTTTCGATGAATTATACATTCTATCGCAGGAATTACAGATTCAAATATCAAAACAGGTGAAAATCCCCATGAAATCATGCCGACAGAATATGCTGCATGGTTGCAGAACACAATATTTTGGGAGAACTTATTACAGATTTTGTTAAACTTTTGTTCAGCTGTTGGCAATCATAAGTTAATTCAACATGAAGAAGGAAACAGTTTATAAGATTTCCTGACTATAAAGTATAATCAGTTACACGTTCTACAAACAATGCATAAGGACTGAAACCACACTCTCATTTTCTCATTAAGTAAAGATTTTGCTCCTCTTTGTAAGCAATAGAATGTTGTATATGTCAAAAGCTATGTACTGTTCATGACCTGTGACCCCGATGACATAATCATTTTCTGTGTACGCGCTTTCAAACAGGTGCAGTTTCGTTGTATTTCCAAATTTCCACTGGGTGCAGATGACATAAGATGTTTACATGCACATGTACATTTCGGCTTACATTGATATGAGCCCATGAAAGGTAATTTGGGTTAACCAGCAACAACTCAGTGTAAATAAGTATCCATAAACCAGTCCAAGTATACTCCTATCACTCACTCAACACACAGGTGATATGTGTTTTACGGGACAACTGTTACATAAACTTCTTCTGCAACAAAAAGTAAGGAGCGGGGAAATTTATTTTGAGTTGTATAGAGGTCTTGTTGCAGTAATACTTCCTTTTCTTTCCTTGGATGGCAATGACTATTAACCACAGGAAGTTTTAAAATAATTTGACTTCAAAACACTCCTGTTACAATATGTATCGAGAACGTGAACTCTACAATAGAACTTAATTTTAAACTGTGTTTAATAGGGGCACTACATGCATGTACATTCAATCAAGGATGTGGTGTGTAGTTCTTACATTTAAATATATCTGTCCACGCTGAGTTGCTATGCATCCCTCAGCAGGATTGCCAAAGTACAGAGGTCAGTGGTCCAGGCCACCGCTTTGCTTGCCGGATCTTAAGCAAGAGAGTCTATGCCCTGACCAGTGAATTTGCCAATATTCATGTATGTCTGGCAAACTGATGACATGTTGGTAAGTTGTTTGGTAAGTTAATTGTTTGTTGGAGAGCAGTGAACTAGTTTTTCATACAACCAAACACTGCGTGTATAGATGAATTCACATACTTGTGTTCAGTTCTTATAAGAAGTACTGCACTAGTCACAGGTAGCCAATGAAGCTGTTTGTGTCAAATCATGTCACAAATGGTTCATTGGTGGGGTATTCTATCTGTGGACCTAGAAGAGGGCATCTCTTTTACATGTACACGTATGTCCGTGGGCAAGGAAAGCGTAAGGACAAAATCACAGACAGAGGCAGAAGGCAACTTCTGCTATGGGAAGAGAATACTGGATAGTTCTTGTGATTTGGGAGGGGCATTGGGGAGGGGCACTGGAAAGGAAAAATCATGGGTGGGAGGGAAAGCTTTTCAAATGATGATTGGAGGGAAGTTATGAACAGCTCTTGCTTTCCCCTCCAAAATTTTCTTTTGCCCAAGATTGTTTTAAATGCTATAATTACGTGAAAACAATAGGTTAAAATTTTCTGAAATAGGCTGGTTGACAGCCCTTGATTACATGTAGTGACGTACTTCTGTTGCAAAACTTGATCTTTCAATTTGCCTTGTACAGATGCACCATACTGTAGCAACATGTGATTATTTTCATATTGTGAACAGAGTATCGCTGTGTAATATTAGTAAAATCTTAGCATAATGGTAAAACTCTTTAGAAATATTGTTGGAAGGTGATTGCGGACACGCATGCACGAAGACATGAAAATATAAAGTTGAGTGTATCGAAAGGTTTAGACACAGATGAAACTAATTGAACTCAACAGACTTCTAAATTTTTAACTACCATGGCGATGTACTACAGTACAACCGAACCCACTGAATTTTGAATCGACAACTACTGTACATTGACATCCAGCTGGGCTTGGCAGAATAAAACACAAGGGAGTGTCTCAGTCTGGGGGACTAAAATAGAATAACACAGTAAGCTGAATTTGCAATGACTAAGAACTGACAGACTGTGGATGAATACAACGTTTGAATACAGAACAACCACTGTTTTCTTCAATATTATGTGTTGCACTCTAAATAGCACCTCGGACATAAACAAAACAGCATTTTTATATAATCCTGAGGAAAATATTTCAAAACTATTGTGCTTCTGCGTTTTTGGTCTCCTGCGTGTCTACTTACACTCCAATGTAAATATTGGCGCATTGAAAGACACATAAAACTACCAGCTATTTGTTACATACATGTGTGTAATGATTTATTAGACATACTGTATGCATACTGAAACTGAAACATGCTGTTTAGGAGCTGACCTTTCTACATTTGTACTCCAATTTTCCTGCACAGAGTTTCGACTTTCGAAGAAAACAACAGGTGATGATGGGGTGAAACTCTGAAATGATGTAATTGGGCAAGTTGTTACATGTACCACCAACACGTTTAATTAACCTTTCACCTCTGAATCCTACTGATCAGGTCCTTCTACCTCACTGTAAGGACAATGGGATGAACCAAACAGGGACAAAAAGTGTATTCTCTACAGCTATATGTGATAAACTGATGTGGGAACCATAACTACAATTCATCACCAATGATGTGTTCCCATTTCTCCTCTGAGTGAGGGTGGGTGGTTCAATTCATTTCTAGTCTGAGGAGCGGCCTTGCACAGTGAATGTGCATGATATTTGGATCACGTGTGAAATCATCCTAAATGTGCAATCACAGACAGTAGAGCGTATCTCTGCTGTCTATGATACAATCAACCTTTTGTCTTTTTTGGGTGTGAAGGGTAGATACATCTTAACGGATTTAAATTTTTGCCACCCACAGAACCGGTACTCACACCTCAAAATCAGATCCCTGTAGCACGTGTACATACGTGGGCGTGTTTGTTTTCCTGACTTGTCAGGGCACATGTCATACAGGTACATGTAAGGCTAAAAATTTAGTCAATCTGGGTTGTCAAACACGGAACATTTGTCTTTGAATACAGCTGTGTAGTCTGAATACATCTTGACATTTATGACTTTTCATTTACAATCATAAGTATAGGTGTCAATAATAAAGATTAATTTGACTTCCACTGGGTGATCAGGATATGAAACAAAAATGCCAAGCAGTCTTGGTAACACAGATGTAGGTAATCATTGAACTCTAAGGTCACTGGACAATTCTCACACATTTCCTAAGTTAACCCTTTGAGAACTTAAGTCAGTTTTTGTCATCTTTATAAAAATGCCCAAGTCAAATTTCTTTCAGATTTTTGCCAAAATTTTGGTGAGAAATTGTAGCCAACGAAACATGTCCATTTGATCCAATATTATCAAAAAAATTACAGAAAAATTCACAAAAATTGGTAAAATATTGCACTGAAATTTTGGTGGGAAAAATGACAGCACTCAAAGGGTTAAGTGTGACCCATATCTAACTTTTGAAATTCTCCGGAGCTCTGACAAGCTGAACATCAATTCTACATGTTTCATAACCTTATACAAAGGATTCAGTCTTCCCATACTCAAAAACTTACTTCTCTTTTTCATTTCATGTTCATGAAAGTTATGATACAAATTTGATTTCAAGTGACGCACCCGTGAATCAAGCGATATTGACGCATTATTGGAAAGTTCATATGTTCATGTCACAACACACACATAAACTCTATGTAACTATCAGTAACGTATATATCTGTATTCAATAAAAATGTAAACACATGAAGTATTTTTGGATTTTGATAGCTAAATGTATACAGGGGGCATGAAAAATACTTCATGTGTTCTCATTTTTATTGTAATATTGGTTTGCAATCCTGCATTGAGCACTCAATGCCTCAGAGAAGAAATAAGCTGTGGTATATGTCAGAGTTATAAATCTATCCATCCATCTTTATGTGTGTATATATGCATGCATGTATGTATGTATCTTTCTCTCTTTATATATATATATATATATATATATATATATATACACGCCCAAGTTCAGAGGTTGCCATAAAGCCATTATGGTGATAACCGGGAGGGCACATTGTATACATTTTGTATATATATATATATATATATATATATATATATATATATATATATATATATATATATATATATTTATATATATACAAACATGTTGCATATTGAAGACAATTGTAAAAGGTATGCATGCATGTACCCTTTGCACGTCACATCTTCAATATGCATAATGCTTAACCAACCTGGGTACCTTTCCCATGGTTTTGAAGGGGAAATGTTGTTTTGAACAAAGAAAATGTCTATAAATATCTGCTTGTCCAGCAATATTACGAATGTGCTTCTCCTATTTTTATGAGGAAGTCTTCCACATAAGACAAGGTTACTACAGTTAAACCCGCCACAGTTAGAAAATATTAATTTTCATTTCTTTTATGGATAATAGGCGAGTATGTGTTACCAAAGTAACAACTTTCATTGCAATATGGAGACTTCAAATTTTATGTAAGTTATGGACCAAGTACCTGCATCTTTAGTAACGTGTCGGTGTTATACGATATTCAAAAGGAGGTTCCTCATTTATTTTTGTTGGTGTTGAGGTGAGGGCTTAGTCTTTCAGGAAACTGGAAATTTTCATCAGGATATTCACATTTACAACAATTAAGGGAAGTACGAAACTTGATACGAAGTGTTTAAGATTAAATATCATTTTGAAAATGATAGTCATAAATCATTTGATCTCAATGATGCAAAACTTAACTTTTCTGCTGGGTGTGTCCATTACAACTTACCTGGCTCATTGTCAAGTTCACCAGACTCTGTACTGGACACTTCAACCGAGTCGTCCGAGTCTCCTCCCCCAAGCTGGTCCCTGAGGTGTTCGTAATGGCATTTCTGCCCCACTGCATAGCTCATAGAGTCTATATTTCCTTCGGAACCTATTGAATCTACGTTTTCCTCGCCTACAGTCATATACTCATTGGTCTCGGTCTTGTTGATTTCGTCCTGTACGGTGTCATATTCGTTGTCGTTCCCTTTGGTTCTACCAAAATCGCCTCCCAACTGGTCGTAAAGAGGGTTCTCCCGTTCAAGGAATCCCGAAGCTTCTTGCTCGTTCATTTTACCTGCCGCTTCTTTCGGTTGTACGTCTCCAACCAGTTCATACACGACATCTGGTGCCACTGGTTTAGGTCTGCCCTGTGACGTCTGTTTAACGCTCGCCGAGGGTTTGATTTCTTCGACCTGGTCTTGTTGCTGCTTTACTTTGAGCTCTTCCAAAAATGACGATCGAAGACTCCCTTCGTGCACGTGCAGGTGTGGTTGAGCGATCGGTTTGCCAAATGTATTTAGGGGCATCGTAGGAGGTGTTGGACTGTCTTTCCTATTTATGCTTCCGCGAAAGGATACTGGTTTTGGTTTTATTGACGGTTTGGGCTTTTTCACCTGTGTGTACAAATCTCCGGTACTGGTACTAGAGGTCGCACCCGTCTTAAAACTAGCAAGTCTCTGCACTTCCTTGCTTTTCGCTTCGCCTGGTGGAGGAAAGCTCGCCGCTTTCGGGGTACCGCCGCTGGTGCCGTTCAATGGGAAATCGTCAATAGTCTCATACACATTTTCGCGTTGTCGAGGCTTAAATCTTCCACTGCTAAATATTGGTTCTCTTCCAGTTCTACCCTCGACACTATTTTGATGCCCTGAGTCCACACCTGTTCTTTTCAATGGCGGTGACGTCGAAGGTCCACCTTGCCCGCCCATCGCCATGTTTGGGTTTTTCACAGTTGCAGTGGTAGACTCTTTGAGAGCCGCAACAGCTTTCCCAAGCCCTTTAAACTCCTCTAATTCCTGTTCGATCCAGCCCTTTAGAAATTCTTGTTTTTCAAGCTCAGATTTGAGCTTAGAGATAGTTTCGTCTACTTTTTTTAGTTCATCCTGAAGGACAAATTTCTTCCGACCCCTACCTGCTCCGGCAGTCAAGAATGATACATCGGGCGCCTCCTGATCGGGAAATTTGCCGTTCCACTTTTCGAGAAACTGCGAAGTTGTATCCATGTCTATGTGAGTGTACAGTTAAATAACAAATACCTTTGACGATCACACATTCAGATCTTCATAATTTTACGTCATTCGTTGATTTTCAGACTCCATGTCGCTGCCGTTCGTGTTGCTTGAGGTTCGTACACAAAGGCTTTCTTCAATCACTACTGTCATTGAACTTTGGTCTCCGGAAGTTTAAATCACGTGATGTTGCATTAGCATGATATTTGAATACTGCTCTTGCACAAGTGACGTCGAAACTATTAGTCATAACTGTATATTACAATAAAAATACGCATGATCATGGGTGTAGGCCTTATATGTAAAAGTGTAATTCCATGACGTGTACGTTTTCATTATCAATGACGGGACCGGTATTAAATGTGACTGATAATAGAGCCACGACCAACACCGAGTGCTGCGGAACGACTCAAAGCAGAGCAAACACAATCTGACGATCCAAGTATGACAACTGAAAAAGATAGCTGAGCTATCGTCCCCCCCCCCTCAAAAAAACAAAACAAAACAAAACAAAACAAAAAACAAAAAAACACACACAACAAACAAAACAAAACAAAACTAACTAACAAACATGCCACTTAATTTAAATTTACATGTAATAAAACGACAGTGTTGCAGGCAAAATTAATTCTTACATGTCATCGCCATCAATCGTCCCTCGTCCTGGGCTCCTCACATCTCGGTTACCACATCTCGCTATCATGATGTTCTGAGAAAGAAAAAGCGGATAAATGGTACGATTTTCCTCCACAAAAACTACGCCAAAGCCGACATCATACCGCAACCAGAGCAAGAAAAAAAGCTGACATGCATTTATTGTATGGTCGCATTCAGTTAATATCATTTCTCCTATGATTTCAAGTGAAGTCTGAAATCCAAGTTTTTAAAGGTTTATTTCCTTGAAAATAGGCTTTCTTCGCGTCCTAAAATAGTATGAGTAATGTAATATTCTTGTCCTCCGAATGGAAAAAAGAAGTGTAATAGATATTTCAGCCGATCAGCAGATCAATGAACCAAATCAAATTGCTGTACTGCAAAACTGTGAATTACAGTCCGTAAGATTTGAGAGGAAATGCTGAACGCAAACGAATAATTCACACGTCTGCCACTTTCAGGAGAACACAAATTTTGAGAAATATTAATCTCATCAAAATTGCGTGAGACATCACTGTGTTCGATAATCAAACAGCTTCTAAAGAATGGTTCTAAGCTTATCGTGCTGTGATAGCAGTAAGATTTTCCTTTCTAAGGAGCCTTCATCGTACCAATGACATTTATTTTGCCCCAAAACAACATGTATGTAACTTTCCCCGCGTGTTTATATGTTGTTATGGCGAGAACTTTTCCTTCGACAGCGGAAGTGACTACGAACATTGCTATCGCTATTATATAATATTTATCGGTGCCACCGTCGGCACGAACGTCATCCAACCGTAAACAGGTTTCTCTACAGTCAATGTGCCAACATTCCGGTACCTGTTTAACAGGCAAAGTAAACACCACTATAGAAGAGATAGGACTTTCGGAGAGTAATTAAATTGGCCTTATGTCGACAACAGGAATCAATTAAAAGGGGACATTTAATTTGCTGACATGAATTGCAGGAAAGAACTGGAGGTGCAGCCTCGAACCTTGAATTAGGCTACACCGGACTAGAAAATCTTGCCACACGATCATCAAGTTCGTTTTCTATCTTATAAATAAAACACATCGTGTTTATCGAGGAATACATGTAGCATTTTGATTGTATAATATAGGATTTGAAGGGTGACCATAATCGCATTAAGAACAACGGAATGATGAATTTCGTTGCTAGTCCAGGCCCTCTCTTCGGTAACTGTGTACACTACACACTCCTAGACTATTCCTTGCTGACAATACCATCTATGAATGTGAAGCCTGAAGACTGATCGAAGGTGACCGGATGCATGCGACTAGTTGAAGATACCGGGCCTAGAATGATGGGATCCAAACACTATTTTACTCACATATACATAATTGTAAGGTTTAGAAAGCTGAGAGTACAATTTCTTGTATCATACCGAATAATAAAGTTATCAACTAGTATAGGCGAACTAATAAACTGTATACCCCGGCGAGTATTACAGTGGCGATATACTACGTGAACCATAGACCTGCTTGAACCTTGCAGCTTCAGTGTGTGGTCTAGGAATTCATTTTTCTCAAAACGCAAACACCCTGCCGAAAACAGACTTAGTCCCCCGAAAGGGATTCCGATGGGAACTAGTCAACTCTGATCTATACAAATCACGTTTGTTTGTTTTGTGTTGTTTTACTGCTCTTGTAGTTAGAGTACGTTTGTGAGCTGAATATAACATTGTGACGGCCATTTTTAGAAAGATCTGGTGCAATAACCACTTTCAAGCGCATGATCGAAGGTGCTTCGGGAATCTTCAGAATCTTATCAACGCAGTAAACCTTTGAAAACAAAAATAAAATTTATTCATCTCTGCCTTTTTTGAATAAATGAATTCCGCGCCGAGGTTTATACAATACTGCCACTGTATACAACTACACACACTTTGGATCAGAATTTTTACAATTCAAATGAAAAAGTCTACTTATCTAAATTTAGCAGCATTCAAGGAAAGAAGCAATTTCCGGCCAAACTCTGCTTTTCCTTGAAGCTCAGTGGGGTATATCGAAATGCTGTGTGCAGACATGGGGGAAAAGAAAAGGAAAAAACTTCGGCCCGCTAGAGGGCCAACTCGACAAAGAATGAAACCGGGCCGGGGCAAACCTATTACCACACGAAACCGTTCAAATGTGTTACATGTACAATACCTGTCTTTTACGAATAGGGCTTGAATGACAATGTCCGATAAAGCATCTTGACATGTAACTCATTTCATACACAGAACAGTTGGGTAAAATTTTATTTTCAAATCAGATGGATTTCAAGCATTTTGCATACATTCTGTGCTGCAGTTTTGTTACTGCTTTCCCAGTAACTCAACTCTTCAGCTCAAATATTCTCAGTATTGGGGAACACAGATTTCGGCTGATAAAATTTACAACTTCACAGACCTATAGGGAACATATCTAGAATTTATCATGCTTCCTTCATAATTCGGCATCAACTGACGAAGAAGGCTAGGTTTCTGAGAAACATTTCCACCATGAGCATACATGGAACAATCTAGGAAGATTTTTGCTGTCGTGGGCTTCTCACAGCATTACTGATTAGAATTTGTAACACTGTTTTCAAAACCTTTGAGAAATTGTGAATAATATTGTGCCTATCATGCAATAGAAAAGGACTTTCTAAGGATGCAGTAATAGTATTGGGCCCTTCCAAATACAGAGTTCTCTGCAAAAAACTGAACTTGTTACCCTGTTAAAGTAAATATTTTCTGAAAGACTACTAGATATCGGCAAATGCTGTAATTAATATTTTTTATTGTTGTTTAGAAGAGGATCGTATGCAAGTAAATTTAAATGACCTCAAATATTGGGGATGCCTTCCCCTGTATAAAAGCTATTACAAACCTTTCTGGTTGAAATTTGTGCAATCAAAAGTTGTTGCGCTATAAGTCCTATATATTGATAGTACTATGTATTGATCTTGTGGAAATTATTTATGCAAGGATTATCTGTTACATTGTCATCTGCAGGTATATTTGCTTTGAAGGTGATGGCATTTCTAAGGATCACATGTGACGTAATTCTGGCCCACTCTTACAAGGGACACTTCTTAGCTGCAAACCTTGACAATATTTACAATGTATGTGTTACATGGGGCATGTCCTCCTCAAATTGAATTGGAAGACCAGGCATCAGCCTTGTCAATAAATACATGGTGTGCAATATTCAGTGTTACTTTTGACAATGAAATTCTACTCTGGACTAAAATTCCATCATTGTCAGCAATAATGTTGGACATTATATGCATATGCATGGACATCATGCTTTTTGACACAACTTTTAAAATACAACATGAAACTATTAAATTTTCAGATGACAACAAAATGGACAGTTATATCAAATTTAGACTAGACCAAGTGATGTGTCCATAAACCACAGGTCCCAGATATATTTCAAATGTAATGCGTTCATACAAACCAGCCATTCAAAGCCATGGATAATGCCATTTTTATTTCAAAATGGGCAAAGTTCAAAGAAATCTAACATTTTGTGAGAAAAAACACAAAGATCACATACTGGAAATGAAAACAATGATACAAAGTCAGTGGCAGACACGGCACTTTCTGGGCAAAATGTTATTTCTCATTTTTTTCCTCAGATTCTTGAAAGATAGTTATTTTAAGGAAGACCTTTAGAGTGTCATAAAAGAATTGTATATCCTCAAATGATGTGAGGGACAGTGTGATCTCTTTAAAGAACATACATGACAAATTGGGTTGGTTGTTAGGCAGGCTTTCAATGTCTCCATTGTCAGATGTTTTCATCAATTCCATGTAATGCTGTGTTGAAGTGGAAACATGACATCGGCATAACCGCAAGGTCAAGTCCTTGTTCTTTGGATCAAACTTTTGTAGACATATGAAATAGACCACAGCATACTCTTCTCCCGGTTTGCACATTTCGTCCTGCATTATTGAGGAAGGAGCTACAGCTACTGCTTCTGTGATGATTTCTGGTGTCATCCTGGCAGCAGATGTCATGTCAGTGACTTCTTCAGTTAGTACAATGTCAAGTTTATTCTGTGATGCAATGAACATATATTTATATGTATATCTTACTAATAAAGAATGACTAATTTGAACTACTTTTACAAGTGTATCTCCCTCTCTTTATATATAAATATATATATAAATATATATATAAATATGTATATATATATATATACGTGTGTATATACATGTGTATCTCCCTCTTTATATATATATATATCTATATATCTATATCTATATCTATCTATCTATCTATCTATCTATCTATATATATATATATATATATATATATATATATAATGAGAATTCATTATGTATACAAAATATTAATTTGAACTACTTTTCCCTGTTTGCCTATACCATTGCACCGTTGCATTGTGCAATGTACTTCTTTTGAAGACAACTTCAAGTACATAAATAGTGAGTTCAACATTTTTAGGAACCCACTAGGTAAATGATGCTACAATATTGGTTTAATTCTGTATATAAAGGTGTTGTATGAACATGGCAATTGCAGCAATGTTTTCATTAACTTCAATAGGAGAGTGATACAAGGCGTTGTTTGTAACTGCCACGGTTTACAGTCAGAATTGGTTTCTAATTGTCAACTGCTACAATCCTACCTTGAACAGCAACAGCAAATGTAGGTCACCTTCCTCAGAAGGCACTAGCACCTCAATGTTGCCAGAATATTTTGCCAGGTCCCATCTGGGCAAAGATGCTCTCCTGCAAGAAAAAAGTCTTTCAGTCTCGGAGTTGGATATTTGTGAATAAATTATATACAGTACAAGAAATTTAAATGTCATCAATTACAACTCCGGTACCATAACTTTAGTAAGTATGTTACAGAATGTAATGTCACAAACTCTACAAGAGAGTTCAATTTTTTCACCGAAATGGTTCCCAATTTGGCTCTGGGAAGTCAACTCTGAGCACAGCAGTTTTCCTTAAAATGATACGTATCATGTACAGATACATTCTGCAACAGACTGGATATTTACTTGCAAAGGTTTTTTCACAGATAATAT
Organism: Ptychodera flava; assembly: GCA_001465055.1. Lineage (NCBI taxonomy): Eukaryota > Metazoa > Hemichordata > Enteropneusta > Ptychoderidae > Ptychodera > Ptychodera flava. The sequence continues at coordinate 29,583 of LD360172.1, read as the reverse complement.
CCAGTATCTGCTTAAAAGATTACAATATATGAATCAGGGTCATTATACTGGATTGAGAAACTGATGGAGTTTGGACAGACATTTTTTTGCAACTTACTTTATCACTAGTGTAGTCTGCAACTCAACTTGTAAACTTCGTAATAAGCTGGCTACAAAGTCATTCAGACAGCATTGCTGTGCTTTTGTCATTGCTAAGATCCACTGTAACAGTGTCTCCTTATGAATATAACCAGCAGCATCACCGGGAATCACGTTTTTCTGTGAACAAATCAGTTGTAAATTTTGTAAACCACACAAGTCTATACACAACCATTTCTTACTCTAAACCTGGACCAATTCTAAACAATCAGACCATGCAATAGTCCGAAGCAAATTTATCACAATATGTACATTGTGTCAGTAATTAAAAACCATGACAGATGCAAATATTATGGAAAATTTTGTACATTCAATTTTTGAACTTGGAGATCAATAAAAAAATTGAAAGATGATTGGTTTTGCAGAAAAAAAGATCGAAGCTGCCTGAAAAAAGTAACAAGCCACACAAAGAATGTCCTGTTTTATCTAAACTCACATTGATAAGGTTTATTAGCCGTTTCTCATTCTTTGATAATGCTGCGATCAAATCACTTCCTATTTTGTCTTTAAGTTTACCAATCATTGCTGTGAAGCCATCTTGATTGTGTGTTTCCTTTGAGAAGACTGGGGGAGAGAGAGAGAGAGAGAGAGAGAGAGAGAGAGAGAGAGAGAGAGAGAATTAATATTCACAAGCATGAAAAGATATAAAAAAAATGGAAAAACTGGTGTTTGCCATCAGACACAGAAAAATCTCATTTGAATACAGTTTAAATGACTATTTTTGATTTGAAACAGTTGAATAGCACTGGCAATCAACAAATAGTATACTCCAACAATTTGTAATAAATATATGATGGATCAAATATATCATGTGATGACCAATCTGTAAAAGTAAATGAAAAAAATGTTTATAAAATATTAATATATTACCTGAATCCCATGGTCATGTGTTAATGCATAAACCCACTGTCCAGACCGTAGGGTTTATACTAATTATATAGTTAAATATCCACAAAAGTCGCTACTACAAACGCCCTCACGCGATCGAGATGACACACACCGTTTCGGAATCTCATTACTTAAAAAGTTCCAACTGCCTGTGAACATCCCCCTTATATTTAGCAAACAAGAGAAATGTAATAATAAAAAACTCACCGTCTTTCGCTGTTTTTATTAAATCTGTCTTCGTAGGTTTATCAAATCGCAGACTTGGAGAAAACCATTCTTTGAACCTACTAAAATGTCGAAGAAAGGGTGCCGATGTGGGGTTATTGTCATCAACTTCTCCAAAACCAAATGCAATCCAACCGATTACTTCTTCCTGTAAACGGTCCGGAGGACCAGTTTGTGTAAATGGCATTCCTGAAAGTTGAGTTGATCGATATTGCCTAATGTCAAGTCAGATCCATTTGGTAGATGAAGATCACATTCGTGTTCATGAGTCATGCTGCAAATTGTCAACCGCCTTCCGGTATACTACTTGATCATGGAATGGATGTCTTTTGGCTGGTCCCCGCCTCAGCATGCTCAGTGACAAGCACAGAGAGGCAGGTAACGGGAAACCGCCATGTATCGAATTACGAAATCTGATTGGTTGAATCATGCGGCCTTGTGATTGGCTGTTCTATTTCTAGACACGTGAGACGCAGTGATCAGCGAAGGATGTCTTTCGCGGGCTCCTCCGACTCCCTATCTCTCTCGATGAAATTGTTCAAAAATGTTCGAAAGTTTAATAGTACCTGATAAATCCTGCCATTGTGACTGGATATGGCATGGTCTAAGCATCAATAAACCATCTTCAATACGCGTCAAAAGCGGTTTTTTCTGCGTTGTCTGACAGGCTTGAAATCCGACCTTTCGTAATGTTGGGTAAAGATTTTGCTGATCGTTTGTTTTTATCTGAAAATTCACTCCGTTTAAGCCTTTGAGAGCGATTTTGGAGAGAACTGCACTTGAGACCCTTGCGGATAACAGAACTAAGCTTTCTGACATAGCGTCCTTCTTTATTGAAACGATCAATACAAGATCAGAAATTACATTGAGCGAAATTAACGTCTTCAAAGGCCAGTGAAAGTATTATTTACAAAAGCAAAAACTAATTACCGAATTAAAATTCTTGTTCGATCTTGTTGTAACATTAAACCTCCGCATTGCCTAAATATTACATTAATTTCAAAATATTAATAACTATGTCATATCATTCATTCCCACAACATAAATGGACTGTTCCATTTCCAAGATACAGCCGCCCACTTTAACCACATCGTTTATGGTTGCATAGAAAGATTACATAAGCGATACTACAAATAGTGAAGAATAAGTTTACTGATTATCAAGACGTGACGCTGTCAAAAGAAAGAAGAGACAATTTATTTCAGTTCAGATATTGTTTCT
>LD360167.1:64247-75705 GCA_001465055.1 Ptychodera flava | reverse complement strand
GCGCATGCGCAGACGGTAGCTTTAACGAAAGCGAGTCAAACTCAAGTAAATATAAAACAAAAATGGATAAAAATATTGTTTAAAAATAATACAAGGCATGTATCACCAAATTTTGAACATTTCTGACGGCATTTCAACTATACGAACACCCATGCCAAATATCACAATAATCAAATCAGTGCTTTTGAGGAAAAATTGAAAATAGTGGTTTTCACAAAAATGCTAAAAAAGTGACTTTAAAATGATTCAATCAAAAAAAGAAAAAAGACCGTTTGAGATACATGCCAAAGTGACCACCAGACCAAATTTCAGAAAAAGTTACTGAAGCGTTTCTGAGATACCTGCGTCCACAGCATACGGCCCACTGTATGCAACAACAGAGGCCACGTCATCACATTAGTACCTTGGGCCAAAGGCCCAAAGGACTAAAAATTAGACCTCTAGCTCTATTGGCTCGCTCAAAATTAGATATGTGCATAATTAATGAGGTACAATATGTTGCGTCATAAGCTGTCTCGTCATACCATATATGAAGGGTGTAGCACTTGTGGTTACTGAGTTATGGACAAATATGTATATTTGAGGTCAAAGGTCACCTAGGTCACGTGACATTTTGTTAAAAAAATTGTATTGCTAAGTTATCCCTATATACGTACACCAAAAATCAGACCTCTAGCTCTGTTGACTCGCTCAAAATTAGATATGTGCATAATTAATGAGGTACCATATGTGGCGTCATAAGCTGTCCTATCATACCATATATGAAGGGTGTAGCACTTGTGGTTACTGAGTTATGGACAAATATGTATATTTGAGGTCAAAGGTCACCGAGGTCTTGTGACATTTTGTCAAAAAATCGTATTGCTAAGTTATCCCTATATACCAAAAATCAGACCTTTAGCTCTATTGGCTCGCTCAAAATTAGATATGCACATAATTAATGAGGTACCATATGTGGCGTCATTAAGCTGTCCCATCATACCATATATGAAGGATGTAGCACTTGTGGTTACTGAGTTATGGACAAATATATGCATTTGAGGTCAAAGAACACCAAGGTCACGTGACATTTTGTCAAAATATCTGAGATATCTGCGTGAACGGATGGACTCACGGACGGACATGAAAATCTATAAGCCCCCTTGACTTCATCCGTGGGGACTAAAAACTGTGTCACTGCATCCTTTTTGCAATATAAATACGATGAGAAACTAAATTTTTATTTTTCTTGGCCTTATACATGGGAGTCTATGGACTGCCTTATACATGGGAGTCTATGGACTGCCTTATACATGGCCATGGGAGTCTATGGAGACTGCCTTATACATGGGAGTCTATGGAGGTGAAAACTAAAAAGTCCTCTAACACAGCCAAATTTGATCGCATTGTGAAACAAATCGACGTGCATCTGTATGGGGTAGGGTACTATCCTTGTGCAAAGTTTGAAAGAAATTGACCTGGGCATGTCTGAGATATCTGCGTGAACGGACGGACAGACGGACGCACGCACACACGCATGGACATGACCAAACCTATAAGTCCCCCCGGACGGTGTCCGTGGGGACTAATAAAACTTAGATGACTGAGTAGCAACACCAAGTCAATGCAGTACTGAATTATATACATAGTAATATCTTTCATTGTATGTTGCAGTTGTCTATTGTACATTGTCCATTCACACGGCTCGTTAGCCAACAGGAGTCTTCCACTAAAGAGGCCGTGCGTGATCACGCTGCAATACAGTGCGATGGATATTTGATAGAACTTGAAAATCAGGCGGACTAATCACAGTGCTTGTTACATAAACAAGGAAATCCGAGAAGGCGTCAACAAAGTGCAGAGTGTGCGACTGCAACATAGGCCTACATCGATTAACAATCTCCACATAAATGTTTCCCCGTCACTTACTTGGCATACTAAACGAAGTTTGTGGAGGACTTGAAGATCGTGTTGGATCGAGGTACATTTGTAAACCATGTTTCTCCAAAGTAAATACTTTAGCTAAGCTGCAAGACAGTGTGGCAAATTTACATTCTCGCTTTGAGTGCGTACGGGAAGAATTAGAAATTAAATGTAAACAACGACGGCAATCGCTGATTGGCTAGTTACAGGTCTCGCACAGTCGTATGGTGGCGCTTTAAAAACCATGATCTGTGGGCTCAATCGCGGCCAAGGCCTGATTTCGGGAAGCATCCAGCTGCCCGAACAGCAGGCCTTGGCAAGCGAAGATGTCTACTGTAAGAAAACTTTGTTCTCGATGAAATTATTTCTGTGGTTGCAAATCCTTTAAGTTTGCAAAAAGTGATTGACCAGACATACAATTGCAAAATGTTTTTCCATATGCATAAATATTGTTATGATTAATATTAGCAAATTCATGGGTAAAATACAAAAGATTCATTACATAGGTAAGTTACCAATTATCTGGCATAAAACTACCATATTTTCTGTTCACCTACAGGTTGTTATGTAGGATATCTGTAGAATTTTACAAGATTTGATGCAGTCGCCACTGATTACAGATTCAATTAAAAATGTCAGTGAATACAGTGTTTGTGTAGGGACCATGAATAAATCAACATTATGTATATTAGCAACTAGCTAACATGAAAGTGCTAGATTTTGTTCACTGCTGGAACATTTCTGAGTGATCAATTTGTTGTAGCAAATTTTACCACCCTTAGTTTCATTCATCTTTGGCATTGTAATCTCTGTTTTGAATACATCCACATTCTAAAGATAATCTGTAATCTATCAAAATTGATACTGCCCTTACCAAATTCTCGCCACAAAGGTATAGCTTAGGTATCGCTTTGGTATACCAGAGGTATACCAAAGCACTTCTGGTATACTCCTGGTATACCAGATGAGTACCTTTTTTCAAGGTCGATTTTTGATACAGTGTACCAAAGCTGTATCTCAGTAATCAGGTATAAATCAGGTATACCTAACATGTACCAGTTCATTTTAGGTAGGAAACAGGTAGTACCTATTATGTACCTCTTCTACTATGTATGGTCAAGTTGAAGACTGGTATACCAGAAATATACCAATCCATGACTTAGTATTTTTTTTTGCCATGCCAGTCTGCTTGTACAGTGCATGTCGATGAAAAATCTTGTGATATAAATGTCTCTGCCTGTTTGACTGATTCCTATATTATTGCTGCAATATGAAGAAACTGTATTTCATTACAAGGCAGTACAGTGTGTGACCGGTCATATTCAAGCAAATTCAAAATTTATCTTTCATTTATATTCATTTATTTTTAAAAACCCAATGAACCTATTATTAATTAAATTGTAAACGCAAATCTGCTCCTAAAAATCGATAAAACTCAGCAACATTGCAATTTTAGGATGGGTATTGCATATGTATATAGTGACATTAACTATGTCATTTAATTTGGTTGGGTAAATCATGGTTTGATCAACAGCAGAATTTTTCGGAAAACAAATTATAAAAACAGGGACTTGGTCTGTCTTGCAAGTCTAGCCCTGTAGTTTCTCATAATATTTTCACACCAAAATTATGATGCAGTTTCAAACGAAAAGTTGTTTAATTAATTACGTTTATCTGTACGTACACCTCTTTGTAAATGAGCAGCAAGGACTAGGTCGTGGAGTTTTAATCAATACCGCAAATTTGTACCTTACAAATGTCGACAGACGAGAACTTTTCATTTAAGAAACAGACAAGTTAATGTCAATACATTCAATGTCTTACGCAAGAACCCGTTACCTCCAAGCACAGCATGTGACTGCGGTCGTATTACAACTCTGAGCAAAAGATCCGTACACTCATTTTTGGATGCCCTTCATGGTAGTCTGCTGTCTCCCTGCAGCGATGTCCCTAACAAAATCTAGCCATCTGATGACATGGATTAAGGTGAAGGCTTTTATCTCTGTTTTCAGAATCAGAGCTATTGCCGATCACACATTTGAAGTTTACGATACTACATCCCGAGCTGCTAAACGAAAATCCAGTATGCTACTTTGCCAATGTCCAACGCGTTTTGTTTTGCCGGCCCAGCTGTGAGCAGCCATCATGTTTACTCTCAGGTCACGGGTTCATCAAGTTCACTTCGCGCATTGATATTGATTCTTCGTGCTGAAAGAATTTTACTCTCTTCGTAGTCTTTCTATCATTCAAATCAACCATTTTTATTCATGTAATAAATTGATTGCCATATTTAATATGAAACATAACAGATTTGTGCAGATGTAGAGTCAAGTGGAACTATTTTATCGATCGCGTAATGATTTATAGATAGCACTTCCGTGAACGTCATGAGGCTCAATCGGCGCGAATTTAGATTTTAGAGTTGTCGGCTGTGTATTTGTGATCAGGGAGTTATCTGATGGACAATTTTGTGATCTTTCTATGGAATTACCACCCAAATGATATCATAGTGTCGCAAAAACGTGTATACAGTATCAGGGACAGACAGAGTTCAAAATTTGTGCACGCGAAAAGCAGTAAAAATTCCGACTATATTTTCTCATATATGACACACAACGGAGACTCGGAGAGACCTCGCTGCAAATGGGAACCCGTCCAGCGTCTATCCTGCCAGCCGATCAGAATGTAAGTCAATGTGCTGTCTATTTACACATCGCTATTATGTTCTGTAACCCTTAATTGTATTGCTATGTTAAACAGTAGATGCGTTTTGTTGAGTACGGATTTATACAGAATTCATTTGTTTCACAACAGTTGTACATTATGGCCATTGTGTATCACTGTATGTAAACATGGTGCTCCTCCGTTTCTAGCTCCTTGTAAACAGCATACTGCGAGTTGTTAGCTGTCCATTTTAATCATTATTTATAAATGATCATAATTATTTATGCATTTGGTTTCTCCGCTTCAATATTCCAACTTGCTTTTGTCTCATTTTCAAATAATTACAGATTTCTTTCATCAAATTACGATGTTCACAGGTTTTGGTCAAACGAGAAAGACTACGTTACACTCTATCCTCAATGATTTGTACGTATTTTGCAGAATGCATTGCTGGTGCTGTAAACGGGCAAGAAATACAGAGAGCAAGAAAGCCAAATCACAGCCTTTGACAGTAATATAAGTGTTACATGAAACTTCATATGTCAAATGAATGTCTTTCGAAGACACTTTTCCATGAAATAGCATGGCATTAGAAAATAAATCATACCACAAATTGAATTTAACCTTTTTTTCTCTGTTGTCTTTTTAATAATACCTTTATTTGCCGATAGCATGGTTTCTTGTGATGCTGGTATTTCAAAGCTTAGTCGGATAAACATATCTTGTGCTGTCAACAATCTGTTAAATTTGTCAGCTTCTCATTCTCAATCATGTCATTATTGTTGGCATTGGCCAATTGTCTACAAAAGTGTTTTTACAACTTCTATGTGCTTATCATCTGAACTGAATTTATTATTGTAAGAGAAGAGAAAATATGATGAAACTTATGGTACAATGCATAATTTTTGCTGTCACCTGAGTATGTTGTTTCTTTGGTTTTCAGCATCTCTGGTTTTTCTGGTAAAGAGTCAGATCCGATCCATCTCAGGACACTTGCATACCAAAGTAGGTAATACCAGAAGTAAACCTTACAAAAACAAATGGGTATAATTTAGGTAAATACCTGAAATTTACCTATTTTGTTAACATAGTTCAAATCGTCTGAACACTTGAACTATGTAAACAAAATAGGTACATTGCAGGTATAATACCTAAATTATGCCTATTTGTTTTGGTAAGGTATATTTCTGGTACACCTATTTTGGGACGCACGTGTCCAAATCTGGACAATTGCAGGTATACCTACATTGTACCTATTTGGTATACCTGAGGTATACCTGTGGTTTAAAAAAGAGCCTACCTCAGGTAGTCCAGATTTGGACACTTTTGCCAAAAATAGGTATATCTGAGGTATACCTATTTTTGGCAAACGTGTCCAAATCTGGACTACCCGAGGTAGGCTCTTTTTTAAACCAAAGGTATACCTCTGCTATACCAAACATGTACCTACTTGGTCTGAAAAAGTATACCACAGGTATGTTTTTATTGTACCAGAATTTGGTAAGGGCTGTAAATTACATTTGCTCCTTGTCCGACATACACACTTGGTTTAAAGTATACGCAGAAGTCAGAAAATTGGAGTGAGCATTTATGAGATACAATAGGTGTTAGAAACTGAAATGCTACATGTACCTTCTTGACACAGTGTATATGTCTCCAAGATGTTCACATGGTAGGTCTGCCACAGTGATACTGACAATGTCAGAGGATTGTTTTCCAAGGTCTGTACCATCAATGATAATGCTAGTGTTCCCTTCATGAGGACCAGAAAGAGGCCAGACCTTGTGGATAAAATCAAGTAGACATGCACGAAAATTGTAAGCTGTGTTTCAATTAACACGTATGAAGTTGGAAACCTTTCAGTTGTAAATGTCTAAGATCTACTTGCTTTAAACACTGAACATCTTCAATATTGAATGAGTGATGTGATACAGACATTGTGTATACTCACTGAGACATTTTACATCACTACAGAGGAAGTAGTGTAATAAATATCTTAATATTCAATTCAAACATTATACAGTTACTAACAATGTACATGTGCATAGAACTCTGGGTAAGATTAATCTTTACATTGTTAAATATATTTATGGTCTTTTATATTTCATTATAAAATAAAAATATTATTAAAGACTAGTGACCTAGCGGCTGATATAGCTCTGCTGTGATATTTAAGATAATAAGAGCAGCTGTTTTGAAACTTAAAGGAAAAGCAAACATTGGACATATTTGAATATCTGAAGCAAGATTATTTATATGGATGGGAAAATCAATCTATGATCACCAGCACACATCAGTGCTGACTGTGACTGCTATAGTGCTCTTTGCTTGAATACTCACTTTTAATCATAGCTCAATTGTCGAGACATACATTTTCTTTGACCAAAACTATCAAACAATGACATTTCCAAAAAATATAAGCAAGTTAAATTTCAAAAATCTGAATAGAATCATCCTGACAAACCTGTATATAAAAGCAATTGGTTGAATTGATTCTAAGACCTCTGATGATTTTATGAATTTTTGACCAAGAACAGCAAAAATTTGCTTTAAAATACAGTTCATGCAGACTTTTTCATGAGTTGTACAAAACTGATGTAGATAAACCCAACAAACCTTCATATCAAATTTCAAAGCAATCTGAGTTGAGCAGAGCCAAAGATTAGTAACATTGATTGGTCGATAACTGATAAATGCCAATTTGAAAGAAAAGGTGTTGCGATCTGCATCATGAAGTGTTGAAAAAAATAGATCATTCTATTCGTTCTACACCTGGTTGTTAGGCCATAAAGAAGCAAGGCTTATTTTAAACTGATACACAGGTGCAGAAAATATGATCTGAGATCAAAGATATTTACTTCAGTTAGAGTTATTGAAATCTAGTAAAAGATAATTTCATGATTAATTGGCCTTTTTAAAGATCTAAATTATGGTCATATGTATACCTTAGTGACAGTTGGTTCATCACAGTTACGTAATGTACCATAAGCCCACCAATCACTTTCGCAATGGCTTTCGATTTCACAGCTTCTTCTGCTATTACTATTACACCATCCACATTGCAAAGGTGTTCTTGTAGTAATATCTGACAGGCATTCACTGCAGTCTCGGCGATTTATAGAACAATTATACAGAGTAACTGTCAAAAAAATGAAACCATAACATAAAGAAGTTCGATTGATATTGTGCAAAACGTATGCAATTTTTATATACATGAAACTTTACTCAGAATTTTGACTTTGCTTAAGTTTCAGAGAAAAATGGATAATAAAAATACAAATTTATTTTACTTATTACCGTATGCACAGCTGAAATTACGCGTACTTAGTCGCCTGATGAAATTTCCGAATGAAAAACTCATCCATGCATTCCTTACTTCCAGACTATTATAACAGTCTGTTCTATATTACAAATGATCAACTAAATCGTTTGTTGTCTGTTGACAATGCAGCAGCCTGTCTAGTCAAAGGTTCATGCAAGTGTGACCACATAACTCCTGTGAAAGCTCATATACATTTCAAAATTTTATTGACTACTTTTAAGATTGTCAGAGGTGATGCGCCTCTTTATCTGACCGATTTAATTGACCTGTATGTACCGACAACAGATCTTTGATCTTCAGAGAAATTGCGTAGGTGCTCCTTTGCTGTGAAATGCACTGACTTCAGAAATGTTACATCTTTAATATGTTGTTTGAAGACCCACCTTTTTACTAAATTTTACTCATAAATGTGGTTTCTTTTTTCAGTTTTTAGCTTTCTTTTTTGTATCCTTTAAACAGTTTTGTACAGCGCACTGAGACATTAGTGGAGTGCGTCTTTTAGGAATTAAATATTATTATTATTATTGAATATTATTAATATGAACCATAGAATAAAATTACAACAGGCCTTTACGAATACAACAATCACCACTTCTACACAGTACAGCCATTATCTAACTGTTGTCAACAATATAAAACCCGATATTAACTGAAAATGCTCACATGTTTCATTATATATTGCAGTTGTGCATAAAATTTAACCTTTGGCACATGTTTGCAACCTCATTGAAAGTGTTATGATCAATATCATGAACAATATTCACCACAGATAAATTGTAAAGGTCACTAATTATACAAGTATGTAATTATGATGAGTTTGATGAGGTAAAACAAGTGTCAGGTATACTTAACTGAAATAAAAATGCTAAATTTCTTTGACTGCTGTCATTGTATTACCACTTTATATAGCACGTTTAATTGCGTTTGGTCAAGTCTTTCAGGCTAAAAATGCCAAACTGAGAAGGCTCATGAGATATGCAATTTATAAATTTAGCTGACATGAAAATGTGAAATGACTTTTAATATTGTTTTTGACTTTCAATATTGTTTTAACATGATGTCATCAAGTTACATAGCATGTTTTGCTAACTTTGATCAAGTAAATCTCAGTATATATCCCTAATTAGGAAAGTCCATTACATATGCAAATTAGGAATTGGCTGAAATAAAAATGCTTGATGACTTTCAATAATGCTGTATCTTTACTGTAAATAGTAAATTTCGTCAACTTAGGTGGAGTCAATCAAACTATGTATCCTTCATAAGAAAGTTCATTAAATATGCAAATTAGGAATTGGCTGAAGTAAAAATGCTTAGCAACTTTAAATAATATCATATCAAAATATCTTCAATGTACATGGCAAGTTTTGTCAACTTTCATCAAGTAAATTCAGATAAACATCTTGTGGGGGGAGGTTCTTTAATATCCGACGTCAGAAGACAGCTGGACTCGAAATAGTTAACAATAAACACGTACCTATTTATTGAAAACACCGGACAGAGGATTCTGAATTCCTCACATTACAAGAAAACAAACAGCCCGAAAATGCGGAAAACCTCGCTTTCATTTCCCAAAACGGCAGGAAAGCCAGTACAGAACTGTGCATCAAAGTCAGAATAAACATGAACGTCATTGGCTAATTTTCCAATGTCATGCATGGAAACAAATCCTGGTTTTCGATAACCTTCGCACAGTGGTGTCAAACAAGTTTAGAATCCCATTTAAACATCAAGCTACAGCATGCAATATATGCAGCTTATGAAAACATAACAAAAACACTCAACAATTTCAAACTTTCATGACACATCTCTAATTAGGAAAGTTCATTAAATATGCAAATTAGGATGGCTGAAGTGAAAAAAGTTGAATGACTTTCAATAATGTAATATCATACTATCTTTAATGCAATAGCAAGTTTCATCATCTTTGGTCCAGTCAATTCAGATATTTAGGAAAGTTAATTCAATATGCAAATTAGGAAATGGCTAAGTAAATATGTTTAATGACTTTCAATAATGTTAAGTCATAGTGTCCTCAATATACATACCAAGTTTCATCAATTTTGATCGAGTCCATTCAGATATATCCCCTAATTAGGAAAGTTCCGGCATTAAATATGCCAGTAAGCAATTATCTTTAAAGTCACCCCTTGAAACCTTTCATGGCTGATATTTCTTGATGTGATCAATCTAATCAAATTGTGTGCTGTCCTTCTCAATGTATATCCTTTTTTTTAAATCATTAATTATCCAAATGAGCAGCAAGTAAGCAAGCCACAACCACCAAAAACTAATAAGATCTTGCCATTTGCAAACTGAATCTATGTACCAGAATTTACTCTGATCTGAATAGCCGTTTTTGAGATATCGGGGCCGCAGACAGGGAGACAAACAGACAGACAGACAGATATCGCTGTGACATTATCCCACTTGTAAACACATGAGCTAATGACTGACAAGATCAAGACTTCATTCCAAGGCATTCAAAGGTCACAAGGACTGTTTGCTGATACTGCACCCTTCAGTAACCTAGTTTAATGTGTCAGCAAATTTGATAAACAATGTTTTTTTGTGATTTTCAATAATTAACATCATCTTACTGTAAATTGCATGTCCAGCTTTGGCCCTGTAAAATCAAGGTTTTTATTGATAACAAAACTCTTACTTTAACTCAGAAGTTTAAACGTTAAAACTTGGTTCTATCTGACAAACACACTTTGCAGTATATATTTACCTGTGTATTCATGTATATCATCAATGATGTAATCATTGTGCCACTTCAAGGTGAGAGTCACATTCATTTCTTGCACCAGGGCTTTATAAGTGTACTGTTGAATAGAAAATTGTATGGCAATGTAACATTTAAACGCTTGTACAGGTCAGTGTTTAGAAAAGTTATCACATTATTGCTTACTTCAAACATTTTCGAGTTCTACAATATCAATGCAACTGCATGGACACTGATGTATCCAAGTAACCTGTCAATGAACAAAACCACTACAAAATCTTAAGCATAATCTTCGCTACAGGAGGTATAGTTGAGATTTTGATACAATTCACAACATTACAGCATGAGCCGATAGCTACATGAAGCAAACTACCAAACTGTACCAAAATTAACAGTATACCTGCCTGCTGGGAGGATTATTGCTATTATACTATACATTATGATTATATTATATTATTAATATTGATATTTGCAAATGAGAAATATATACCTCATTTGCATGTAACATTTGTTTGTCAATCAATGTCACAAGTTACTGTGACTGGAAAAGTTGATATAATTAAGCAATAATGCACCCCCTCCCGGCTCATAATGGACGAAAGCAAACTTTGCACGACATAATGTACGAGGCGAAGCCGAGTACATTATGGAGTGCAAAGTTTGCTTGAGTCCATTATGGGCCGGGAGGGGGTGCATTATTGCTATTATTTTATAGTTTTGGCAATGCCAGTGAATTTTGTAGTTGTAGAAAACGAATAAAAAAGGAAATTTTAACTGAGTTTGAAGCCAGCGCAGTGAGCGTCGTCCAGCATGATCGGCCCTGACTCTGTACATATTACATG
>LD360167.1:46873-62847 GCA_001465055.1 Ptychodera flava | reverse complement strand
CTCGCTGTGGGGCCGCAATGCTGAATAATGGAATACATTATCAGTAATAATGTATGGATATGACGTCACAAAATTCACTGGTATTGACAAAGCTATAATATAATAAAAGTTAATATGTAGAATGATTCTATATATACTTATCAACTGACAAAAAATTACTGTACATGTACCTTCATAACGATAACTTTATTAAATAGATTATAAGAGCCAATTCTTCAATGCTGATAACTGTTGATTTTATTACATTTATGGTTGATTTATACTACATTTATCGTTGTTTTTGTTCGTAGAATATAATTGGTGTTTTATTACATTTATTTGCCCATTTAGGCGATGTATACATTGCTCTGATAAAGTTTGTGTGCAATGTGTGATAGCAAGTATGTGAGTACGGATAGTTTTCAATCGGATTCGAACCCACAACATACGGCATCAGTCGCCTAGCTGAGAGGCCTGAGACAGAACCAGTCGGCTAAATCTCCACTCCAAAAAGAGTGGTTCAATGTGAGTACTTCATGAACTCTACAGCATGTGGAGGGGTCGCAGTCAGGAAAATTGTAACAACTTAACTCGGTTAATGAAACCCTCTTTATTTAAGAATGGGGATTTGGCTGAGCGGTTTTGACTGTGATGTCTTCACTTGACTAGGTGATGTACGTTGTGAGTTCGAATCTCACCAAAAATCTACTGAATTTTTACATCTATGGGTGATATTACAATTATGGATGCATGTTATTACAATTATGGTTGGTTTTATGCTTATGGAGTTTATTATATTTATGGAGGTCACACAGGTAAGATACTTTCTTACTTTTATTTAAAACATTGTCTTTGAAAACAGATCATATTTTCAACAATTTGTCTCTCTCACATTGCACCTAAGAGAACAGCACTTTTTCCAAAAACCGAAGAAGACAAGGATTAATTGCCCATTCTCATATACTCCCCGTGAGACCTTTTCCCTGCATTGTCTCCACAACTGATATGTTCATTTGTCCGCCGGGAAAATGTTCTCCTGAAAACCATGGCATTTTTTACAAATTTGATAGACTGTTCCCAAAATTCCATTTGTATCTGAGATGAAAGCCTCAAAAAATTATAGGCTTGAAAATTGTTGAAAATTGGTTAAGTGCCTATCAAACAACGATAAATATCTTGGTTGTGACTTT
This sequence comes from Ptychodera flava, assembly GCA_001465055.1. NCBI lineage: Eukaryota > Metazoa > Hemichordata > Enteropneusta > Ptychoderidae > Ptychodera > Ptychodera flava. The sequence continues at coordinate 61,678 of LD360167.1, read as the reverse complement.
GCTTGCTGGTCCTGTTATTTTTCAGAAGATATAACAGTAAAAACATTGATGTAAGAATATCTGTACCTTTGTCAATTACCTTACATGGCCCCTATAAATATTACTTTATGCAGTACTAGCAAGCCTACACCATACAATGAATGAAACCACAAATTGTTGATTGGCTAATCTTGGAAATAACAATATTGTTGTGATGCCCCGGGTACATCATCAATTCAGAAATAATCCTGATTGAACATGTCATTCATCATTTTTCTGTAAATGGTAAATGTTACATAAGAAATGAAATAAAATATTGTAGTATTGCAACATGGCATTTAAGATTTACTTGCTTTATTATCAGATTCAATCATTAACAGTTCCCCACTTACCTCTCTAGCATTGCAAGTCACTGATGTTTCATTATGCCTTGTTGCTGTAATTTTCTGAGGCTCACCCTCCACCATTAGAACACACTCATATTCACCAAGATTCTGATACGCAAATGGAGTACAAAAACATAGTGTCAATAACTCTTGGCTCACATTTAGTTCAATGCGGCGGGCCAGAGTGAGTATACTTAATTAAGTTAACCACTTGGAACATGCATACTAAGTTTCAAAGCAATAGGACGGTGAATTTCAGAGAAAATTATTTTTTTGACAAAAAAAGGAAAAATTGCCCCCAAGATACAAATATGAAAATTTCACAACAATTTGAAGACATTAAACTAAGATTGCCTCTAGGTACATGCATACAAAGTTTCAAAGCAATCAGAAAGGTTAATTCGAACAAATGATTTTTTTACAAAAAATGCGAAAAATAGCGCCAAAAATACAAATGTGAAAATTTCACCACAATTTTAAGAAATCTGACAGAAGACAACCCTAGGATTAAGAGTATCAGGTTTAAAAGCAATAAAACATGAACTTTGGGAGAAAATTACTTTTTAACCAAAAATTGGAGAAATTGCCCAAAAACTACAAATATGAAAATTTCACCACAATGTGGCCAGAGGTCAACCATAGCATTATGCGGACCACGTTTCAAGGCAACGGGGTGAGTACTTTCAGAGAAGACTTTTTGAAAAATTGCCCAAAAATACAACAGTTATATTATAAAAAATTTCACCACAATTTGGACAAATCTAACTATAAAGTCACCATAAAGAACCTGTATACCATATTTCAACCAAATCTGGTCTGTGGTTTTCTAAATTTTCCCTTTTTTTACCTCATTTGCATATTTCTGACACTGACATGTTCATTTGAACAAATTCACATCTCCATGATCCCTTGGTGCATCTCTTCACCAAATACTAAGATGGTAGGTGCTGCAGTTTGGGAGTTTTTGATGTGGACGGACATACAAACACACATGCTAACATACATTAGAGAAGAAAAATACCGCAATTATACGGTGTCGCTCAAATTTGATCAGAATTGGTACATACCAAAGATCAACAATAAGTGTTATTTCCATCTGTTCATTGCAGGAAAATTATACATTGATGTTATGGTTCATAAACAATGACAGGAAATGACCAATTAGCTGTTTCAGTTACTGCTACCACTCCCAAACATAATAGGTACCCTGTATACAAATAGGTTAAAGGTCAAAATCCTCTTATTCAGATGTGTGGGCTGATTCAGTTCACTGCCACCACTCCTGCACACTTGCAGTATTTCCCTTTTTCTTACCTCATTTGCACATTTTTGACACTGATGTGTTCATTTGAACAAATTCACATCTCAACCCCTACATCTACCTGTACACCAAATACTGAGACGGTAGCTTTGGCGGTATGGGAGCCTTTGTGTGTGACGGACATACATCCGCACATACATACCCACAAATATACAGACATACAGACATGCAAATTAGATTCAAATGAACTGATTCAGCTTATACGATAACCTCACATTGGTATACCAAATGTGAGCTAAAAGAGTACTGAAATATGTTTAAAATTTCGCCTGCTCTATCTGCAGATAAGGAAAGTTATTAGATAAAGGGCAAAAGATGACAATTGATTGTAAAAACATATAATATATACTGGAATAGAGCTGAATAATCATAATTTACCTAGTTAGTTTAACTTCTATATTGTCTAGCTTACCTTCTTATCATAGATGTTGAGAGTTTCGAGATGGATTTCTGTTTCTGAACTGACTGGAATCAACACTTCGCCATCTTGCATATCCAGTTGAGGACAGGAGGTCTGGTTTTGAATTTCACTGATATCAAAGACATTCTGGTAAAAAAGTTACACAGAATAATGTAATTGTTAAGTATCTTCTTGGATGAACATTGTGTGAGAGTAGAAACATATTGTCATTGTAAAGTCTGCAACTGGAGTTTGTCTTTTCTTTAGTCTGTTGTGTTTTTTCTCAAGTCTGTTGTTTGGCAGGCATACAAGCCCTTTAGTACAAATAGGCATATTGCACTTAAGAGCTAGAATATACATTTGGCACAGATATTCATACTCTAAAATTTAAACAGATCTGCCTATTCTCACACTTGTGGGGTGCTCATTTTAATTTTTTGAAAATCTAAAGTTTATTTTTCCCCATGGACAATATCTTCAATAGAAACACAGTTAAGGTGCAGCTGCATGTTGCCAACACAGTTTTTCTCAAAGGAATATTTCTCATCTTAGATGACAAGGGTACCCCTCATACTATATACATGTATGTTCAAAAAGCAGAGAATCTAAAGTTTAGTATGGTAGCAATAGTTTACTCGAAGGATGAAGTTGGTGTGTATTTCGAGTAAAAAATCTCAATTTTGGTATTAATGATAAAAATTTATTTAAGTCAAAAACTTGACGCTATTTTCTAAATGTAATATTTCACATGAAAGAAAAGTATATGTACAAAAGAATGACTATTTTATTTTGCATTATCTATCCTCATTCTAAAATTGCATGGGTGAAAGACTGACACTCAAAAAAGTGATTAAAAAATTGATTAGCAAAATTAAAATGCCTATTTTTCAAAATGTAGAACTTTATTCCCGACAAAACAGAGGTTTAATTATATGGCATTCAAAGAACATAATGTGAAAATTTTAGAAAATTTGACCCAGCCAAAGTAGAGTTAAATTCTCCGGATATCTTGAAATTGGGAGAAAAGATAAACCAGGAGATTTAGTGGCTTACTGGTACATACATTTGCATAAATTAACAGTTCTTTATCATGTAACTTACGACTGCTTTATAAGCTAAACGGTAAAAGCCATTCTGGGTGTAAAAGGCAGCTTATCTTCTGTGGGTTCATTGTTTCGAACGACTAACACATGGAAGCAATGCGAGCAACTGGCTCCAGAAAACTGGCATAAATCTTTTCCACACGGATAAATATAGTTCTGTGCCACCACAGTACCTTTTGTGAATACTTTGGACATAGCGTTGTGAGTGAAATAGTGTCTATTTTACAGTTTCAAGTGAGTTATTGATGAAAAGTTCGTTTCTGTACACGGTCAGTGGTGTCGACAACATAGCCATTGACCATTTTAAACTGCTGTCAATCACAAAGTGACGTGCAGAAGGTACTAATGAGCAAACATTTGCTGCGTACACCAGATCACCTAGGATATAAACAATGCAATAAAATCCTCAAGTAAACAACATTCAATTGATACAAACCTGAAAATGGGCAAATGCATACTGCACTACTGTTACAGCGATTTAGTTAGGAAAGCTTTTTTCCCTTACATTTATGATACTATGCATGTGACAATGCCCATGAAATAGAAGGCAAGTGTATGTGTGTACTCGCCTCAATACTTTCACTATGCCATAAGCTCCCTTTAACCCAGTAGTGTGCGATCACTGGAACTCAACAATATCACTGACTACATCAGTGAAATGCCGATATCCGAAAGACGCAGAACCCTAACTTTGTCGGTATACTAAATCTTTTTCACCCAAAAAATGTGGCTTTTATGGTTAATGTTATGATGGCTCATCCCATGCCGGCTGAATGATTCCCATCTGTGATCGCCTTCAAACAAACCACGGAATAATGGTGATCTATTGTGACTGGTGGAACGAAACTGACCACACTGTTCATCTCATCCACAGCACAGTCATGACTGTGATCCACAGGCTATACGAATGTTTCAAGGCAACAGTTTCAAACAGCAGTGTCTTACAACATTACATTTCAGTCCATTTGCGGCTAAATTTGAATTCTAGCTGGGACTGAAACATTAATGCACTGTTGAGTTGATGTCTTCAAGAGACACAAGCAATGTACCCAGTTGGCCTTGGGCAGTTCGGTACATGTACACAATGATTTCTGAGTGTAACGAACATGACGGTAATAATTACTGTATCTTTTTGTAACATTTGTTACATTATAGTATATATACATGTATTTGCATTCAAATAAAACTGTCTGGAATAGGATTTCCTGCAAGAGTGGGTTCTTATCTAAGCTGATACTGGCTGCAACACGATGACAACATTGATTTGCATTCATTATTAATTGCTACTTCCAGACCCTCGGATCGCGAACAATGGGTTTAACCCAACCAACATTTTAATTAATGGAGTCAACAAATTTATTAAAATTGAATGAATATTTGAAAAAATGTTATTTCAGAGCAAAATGCGCTGTGTTGGGTGCAGCCCCCCCTTAAAGTGAGCCACAGTTGCTTGGAAAATAGGGCTTGGATAATCAAATGAGAAAGAGAGATGACACAAGAAACCAGCATAAAGATTAACGAGATGTTTGCAATTTCTGGAATACATGTAAGTCTGCAAGCCTGTTGAAAGGGCACTTTTCCGCCAGGAACGTCATTTGTAAGCCTAAAGTCACGCAAGAAGTCAATAAGGACAGTTTACATTAGTTTCAGTGGTAACACCTTCAAGACATGGACATTGGAACAGACCTAAGCCAGTGAGTAGATTCACCTTATCCCCGCAACTTCCTGTGTGAGCAGAGCAAGCTACTTAAGGGACATTCTAAATGCCCTCACACAGCAGTTATTAGTAATGTATAACAAATCACAACTAACATTAAATTCACTTTTCTCATGGCCATAATTGAGTACTGTATCTCATGGCATATGGTCATATGAAGAGATCAGTTTACCTGTTTCAGTCTGATCAGACAAAGCATACAACCAATGCTAAACAGAACCTCTAGGGACAGTCACGTGTATAAAAAAGAATTTGCTAATGGGGCTTAACAGGAGGTTGGGTTGAAAGCTCAATACTGTATCCCAACATATGCCATAGGGAGTAGAAGGAGAAACTGTAGTAGACATTAACAAAAAAATAGCGTCAATGACACTGTAGCTCCCATCCTGGACTATCTAGTGTTTGTTCTCTGGTCAGATATTTGAACATGTGTTAAAGGGATAAAGTGCATGAAGTGAAAATACTTAAATGTAATGTACTGGAGACAGTGAAATATGTTTAATGTATTTATTCAGAATATAAAATGGAAAAAAATACAGAATTAGAAATATCGAATACTGTGATACAACCAATAACTCAACAAGTCATTGACAATGACATAGTCCCCACTTGTAATAGGAGTATTAGTCTTGATGGGGCAGGGAAATGTGGTCGTTAAGAAGTATCAATGGAGTGTATATGTTGAGATCTATGGGCACATAGGTCTATGTCGTTGTTCCCAATTTGAAACACATGAGGCATGTCTAAGTTATGGTTCAATATCAAGAAAAAAGATCTGACCTCTAGCAGTATTCGCCAGCCAAGAAATACATATGCGCATAATAAATGAGGTACAAGATGTGACATCTTAAGGTCTAATATCCTATCAAAATTGGAGGGTATAGAACTTGTGGTTACTGAGATATGCATATATATGTATAATCAAGGTCAAAGGTCATCGAGGTCACATGACATTTTGAAAAAAAAATTATATCGCTAATTAATCCCTATATGCCAAAAAACAGACCTCTAGCTCTATTCGTTGCCCAGAATTAGATGTGTGCATAATTAATGAGGTAAAGCGTGTGTTGTCATAAGGTCTCCCATCCTACTAAATACAAGGGACATAGCACTTGTGGTTGCTTATTTATTGACATAAACATATATTTTAGGTAAAAGGTCATCGAGGTCACATGACATTTGGTCAAAAATTTCTCTCCAATAGTTATCCCTATATACCAAAAATCAGACATCCAGCTCTATTGGCTTGCTCAGAATTAGATATGTGCATAATTAATGAGGTACAGTATGTGGTGTCATAAGGTGTCAAATCATACCAAATACGAAGGGTGTAGCACTTGTGGTTACTGAGTTATGGACAAATATGTATATTTGAGGTCAAAGGTCACCAAGGTCATGTGACATTTTGTCAAAAAAATTGTATGCTAAGTTATCCCTATATAGCAAAAATCAGACATCCAGCTCTATTGGCTTGCTCAGAATTAGATATGTGCATAATTAATGAGGTACAGTATGTGGTGTCATAAGGTGTCCCATCATACCAAATACGAAGGGTGTAGCACTTGTGGTTACTGAGTTATGGACAAATATGTATATTTGAGGTCAAAGGTCACCAAGGTCACGTTACATTTTGTCAAAAAATTGTATTGCTAAGTTATCCCTATATACCAAAAATCAGACCTCTAGCTCTATTGGCTCGCTCAAAATTAGATATGCACATAATTAATGAGGTACAATATGTGGCGTCATAAGGTGTCCCATCATACCATATATGAAGGGCGGTAGCACTTGTGGTTACTGAGTTATGGACAAATATGTATATTTGAGGTCAAAGGTCATCGAGGTCACATGACATTTTGTCAAAATATCCGTGATATCTGCGTGAACGGATGGACTCACGGATGGACGAACAGACAGACATGACCCAATCTGTAAGCCCACGGGACTTCATCCGTGGGGACTTAAATTTGTGTCACTGCATCGTTTTTGCAATATGAATACGATGAGAAACTAAATTTTTATTTTTCGTGGCCTTATACATGGGAGTCTATGGTGATCTGCCTTATACATGGGAGTCTATGGACATGTAAACTAAAAATATGCAAATTTCACCAGGATTTGCCCAAATTTGGGAAAGGTCACTCCTATGCACTTCCATACCAAGTTTCAAATCAATAGGACTTGTGGTTTCAGAGAAGAAGATTTTTTGACCAAAAATGGGAAAAAATTACAAAAAAATTCATGAAAAATAGCGAATCCAAGACTCTGACCAAAGATGTGCACAATCATTTTAGGTCAGCCCAAAGTACTTACATGCTAATTTTTCATGTAATCTGCTCAGTGGTTATTGAGTTTTTTCAATTTTGATTATTTTTACATTTTTTCACTTAATTTGCATATTTTTGGCAATAACAACTTCATTTGAAGAAAATCTCATCTACAGCCCATCATCCATGGACACACCAAATATCAAGATGAAATGTGCAGCGGTTTTGGAGTTTTTGATGTTGACGGACAGACATACAGACATACAGACATACATACATACATACAGACACTTCCCTAGCTTATAAGAATAGCTTCCATTGCCATATATACATATGGCTATGGGAGCTAAAAAAACTCTTCAAAGCTCAAACCTAATGGCCCTTTAGACGTACCTTAAACTTTAATAGTATCATCATGTACATACAACTGCATATGAAACTTCAAGTCAATTACCGGTACCTCAAATTTGGGAATATTCAATTTTACAATGTTTTGACCAAGTATTTTAAGGTTGCTCTAGATACTTACATTTTCACCAACTACAGTTGAATTGTAATCATCATCAGGACAGCCATCATTGTCAAGGTAGTGTGTACATTTGTTTGCATATACGCACCAATTACAGGACCATTTGCTTCTTGTGCACTCAGAACAGCTGAATGAGAGAATAATGCATAGAAAAAAATTGAAGATAGATGATCTATCGTACAGGTTTTATGGAGGGTTCAAAAATTTCATCTGCTAATATTCCATGAACTTTGAACTTTCATGGGCTTTTTAAATTCTGCCGGGTTAGGGATTTCTTTTTATCGAATAAATGATAGAACATATTAAAACTGGAAGATTGTTCTGGGGCTTACAGAAGGAATCAAAACCTACAGCTTTTTGCTGACAATGTACAAATACAACAAAGCTTTAAAATGTACAGATGTGCATGTGCACAACATCAGCAATATGTTGACAAACATAAACTATGACAAATATTTGTGCAAATACATGTATGATCATACATAATCTTTGTCACTTTTGGGTAAGCCAAATACACACAGTCCGCACCATTAACAACCATAAATAACACCATGTGGAAAATACGTCAACATTTGTGACACAGTAACACTTTACTACATATACAAAAGGAATTTATGAATGATACTTCTAAACTTATCATCCTCACATTTACTTAAATGTTCTCTCCTTTCTTCCTTCTATGTTGCCTTAACTTTTTCCCCTACTCTTCCAACTTTCTTTCAAACCACAACCACATTAATTCATATCCAACTTCTACTCATCAGCATAAGAATAGAAAAACATTTCTGCTCCTGCCTTGGATTTCCCCTTCCTGGCTTGTATTTATTGGCAATGGGCAGTATGGTAAAAGACTTTAACACGCTGATTGGCTATTTTGAAATATAAAAGACTTTGATGCGCCTCAGAAATTTCTTTGAAATTCAGATGTTTAGTTAACAGTCAAATATTACTTTCAACCTAGTAATACTTATCCAAAAAATTTATTTAGGCATACAAATGAACCACAATACTGATTGATCGGGAGGAAATACGCGTTTCGCTAATCAAATCACATGCAATCCTTCTGTAACGAAAGGTATCGGAACTGCATGGAGCTATCCAAGGATGTGTGGTTCTTGAAACAAAAGAACAAGGTCTTTTCATGGCCAATTATTGACAAAGTATCGAGTTGCTCTAATATAAGCAAGCAATGTAATCTTTGAATATCAGAAAAGCTACACATTATCAATGCTGACAAATCTAAGCTGTTAAACAATCGCTCTGAGTTTGCTTGAAAATGTTGCCACCAAAACAAATATTATTTATCAAATTTTAACACCGCCTACAAAGAGAACGGTACGTCCAAAACATAAAATGAGAGTGTAGCGCAGAGAATCCTTTCACTTCCGTCTGAAGATTGCAGGATGTATGAAACTTAATTAACAGATATTATTACTTTTTAATTTTTATAAGTTTTGTCATAATTTTTAACACTCTGCTTGAGCATCGAGCACTGTAATTTCCCACCTGGACATCTGCATACTTCAATATGTGTGTGTTTGTGTGTATATGTGTGTGTGTCTATATATATGTGTCTATATATATGTGTCTATATATATATATATATATATATATTATTATACTTACGACTTGTGCACAGAACAGTTATAAAAGTGGAAATCCGTATTTACAAAATCCACATTTGTTTCATCACTCCGGACATACAATTGTATCGTGACATGATCTGAAGGTGAAAGAGAAGGTAATGGTCAGAAAGGATATTCATGAACTATGACAATAAGTTTATAATGGCGATCAAGACTTACCTATGTTGTCAATCTGAAGTACAGCAATGTGTGATTATTCCGCCTGACACAGTATCCATCAGCTTTGGCTATCTCAAAAATACACTCAACTGCCAAAAAAATTCTATCAGGTATTTCACATGCAAAATGGGCAAAACTGTAGAACAGTTATCTTTCACCGAAGCATCTGTTCAAGAAAGCCAATAAAACTTTGAGTAATCTTTAACGAAATCTGTAATGGTGAATATGATGAACATTTTTGTGTTGTTAGCTTCTACTGCTGTATGTTGAAGTGGAACTGAACTCACTTTGTGAAACACGTTCATTTAAACTATCACATTACATACTTATTTTTCATATTGATACACTGTCCACTATCAATAATAGTTACTTGATTTTATAATGATGTCAAATTTGTACAGGAATAATGATTAAACAAGTGTAATGCTTTCAATAATAATAGCAACTTCCAAGATCAGTTAGTTACATCGTAGTTCTGTTTTCTCTGCATGTTCATTGGAAGGGGCACTTTCTGCCACATTCATCAAAATTAGGGGGTAGACTTGACATTTTAGGGGGCAATCACTTTTGATGTTAATTTTGCTTTCCTCGGAAGAGCTTCATTACGATCGTCACCCAGTTCAGTAAGTCATCTATGTAGCATGCAGCACCTGTGCATGTACAAACATAGACATCATGATGTTTGTCAAGCTTGTGATGTGCTTGGCTGCTATCTTCTATCGATATGTCACCCACAAGTTTCCGCTAACTCAGAACTGTGCATATATATTCAAATAACAAACCATGGATAAACAAAGATTTAAAACACTGTTTAAATGAGAAAAAAATGTCATTCCTAAAAGGAGATAAAGTCAGTGTCAACAAATTTATGAAAGAATTTCGAAGTAAAACTAGAGCTGCGAAACTTGAGTACAAAAGTAAAATTGAAAAGAAATTTACAGGTGGTTATGTCAGGGAAGCGTGGCAAGGATTAAATGTAATGATGGGAAGGAAGCAACAACAGCAAGGTATACAATGTAATGATCCAATTATGTTTGCCAATGAATTGAATAATTTTTATGCACGTTTTGATGTTTCAGATTTTAGACAGCATTGTGATGAAATTTGCCATAATCTAATCCTGTCCCCTGTTAAGGTCGAAATTGATGAAGTTGTCAAAGTTCTCGTAAAGGTTAATCCTCACAAAGCCCCTGGACCTGATGGTCTTAGTGGAAAGGTTTTAAAGGAATGTGCATATCAGTTAGGCCCGATGGTTACCCGTCTTTTTCAATTCTTTCTGGATATCCATACTGTTCCTCGTATTTGGAAGATATCAACTATTATACCAGTGCCTAAAAAAACGGGTGCTAAATTGTTAAACGACTTTAGGCCAGTAACTCTGACCTCTGTTGTATGTAAATGCATGGAAAGGATTATATGTAACAGCTAGGCTCACAACTTCTCTGTCCGATCGTTATGGACCCGCTACAATTTGCATATAAAGCTAAGAGAGGAGTAGAAGATGCAACCTTAACACTTCTCAACTTAATTACGAGTCATATGGATTCCACTGGAAATTTCGTTCGAATCTTGTTTATGGACTTTTCGTCAGCATTTAACACAATACAGCCTCATGTTCTGCTCAAACGCCTTGTTGAATTGCAAACCAACACTGCATTTATTCTTTGGATTAGATCATTTCTGTGTGATCGGCCACAACGTATACAAGGTCATCTTTCGAGAGAATTGATTCTAAATACGGGGGCTCCCCAAGGCTGTGTACTATCACCCGTTCTTTTCTCTGTTTATACAAATGAATTAAGATGTAATAACGTCATTCTCATTCTCATAAAATTTGCTGATGACATGGCCTTAGTTGCACGACTCAAAGACGAATACTCTCTCAGTCATTATCTTCTATTCATAGATTATTTGAAGTCTTGGTTTGACCAAAGCTTGCTTGAATTAAATGTCGGTAAAACTAAAGAACTTTGTATCATGGGAGCACAGAAGCAAGTTCCGGACTCATTACTTCGACCGATAAATATAGATGGAAAACAAATTGAAAGAGTGTCTCTTTTCAAATATCTTGGTACAATTTTAGATTTGAAATGTCGTTTTACAGACAACATTGAATTTATTTGTAAAAAAGCACAGCAGCGCTTATTCCTCCTCAGGAAACTGACAGGCTTTAATGTCAGCAAGAATATTTTAGAAACTGTGTATCGTTTGCTTGTTGAGAGCATTTTAATGTTTAATATTGTATCCTGGTACAGGAACCTCTCAGTTAAGGACAAAATGAGATTAACACAAGTTGTCAATCTGGCAGGAAAGATTGTTGGTATAAAACAACGGCAACTTTCAGTAATATATTACCAATCTTTGAACAGGAAAGCCATTCAGATCCATCAGGATCAAACACACCCACTCAGCACTGAATTTAAAATCCTCCCGTCAGGTCGACGACTTAAGGTACCTTTTGCGCATAAAAACTTGTACAAAATGTCTTTTATACCTTCAGCTGTGGCAGTTTTAAACTCACAATTTTATACGTAATTTATTGTTTTTTCCCCAAGACTGTGTATATAAGTGTGTGTGTTTTTATTGTAAGTCAGGAGATTTGTGGTGTCGAAAAAAGATTTTCCATTTGTGGATGTGCGTGTTTTCATTAATGGACAATAAAGTAATTTGAATTGAATTGAATTGAATTGAATTTGACATATTTGTTCCCTTGTACACAATTCGGTCTGAATTTGGAGGTTTAACCCTTTCACCACCATGGTTTGTCCCAAATCCATTGTTTTCTATGGTAAAGTTGGACCTGTATACAGGGAACTGGGGGTGAAAGGGTTAAATCCATGAAAATATGCACCGAGCCCCGTGCACTGATCAAACAATTGTGTTGCATTGCCATACATTTGTCTACACAATGCTAAAAGCTGGAATTTTTCCAAAGTCCATCATTGATAAATACAGTTTGCTGCACTGTTCGCTTGGGTTACCCTCATATATGAGTATATGTTGACATCTTTGCTTGCTGTGTTTTGCATGTGATTTCCGTTCTGTCAGTAACTTTTTCAGGGCAGATGATGGCTCAAAATGCGCAATTTGCGCAATTGCGCAGTTGAGAGAAAACCCTGATATTACCGGTATATTATTATTTCGTTAACTTACAAACATTTTTTATTGTATACCTATGGCATATTTTTGGCATTACCTTATCAAAAACAATTATTGTTAATTAATACATATCAACAAATAAATAAACTAAATGAATGTTACCAACAACAAAACACTTTTCACCCATTAAAATATCACTGTGGCACTTGTGGGGTATATTGCATAAAGATATCTGTAATGTACACAACATAGGAATATCTGTGATGTCCGCCTGCATCTGCATGTGCATATGACATTCTTGTCTTCGTCTGAGACCAATTAGATAGGTGTACATGCTGATACAGCACACATAAAAGATGATGTGTGGGTCATTCAGTATATTCTGCACCTTTGCTAATTACATTTGTGCAAGGAAAGCAATCCATACTATTTAAAAACTCACATTGGCAGAGCAGTCACATCATCACGCCTCTTTTGAACAATTGCAGGACAACATCGACTGGCCAGATGCTACATCTGAGGTTTACAGTTATGAAACATACAGTATAATAATAATAATAATAATAATATCTGGTTCTTATATAGCGCACATATCCACAAGCACATGTGCTCAAGGCGCTTTACAATTATTATTACCCCTGGTCACTGGACCTAATATGATACCACTCAACTCCCTGGGGAGCAAACTACAACTCAAATGTGCAGCCAATAAGCGCAGCAGAGCTAAACACACACATTACAACCACTGTCCTACCAGGTACCCATCACTCCTGGGTGGAGAGGAGCAATGAGGAATGAAGTGCCTTGCTCAAGGACACAACACCATGGCCATGCCGGGGCTCGAACTCACTATCCTTTGACCGTGAGTCCACTGCTCTAGCCACTGGCTGATGCCTCCACAGTAAGTAGGAAATGAAATTTCTAATTCTAAATCTTGCACCACACGTATTCTCACCTTTTCCTACTGGTATTGGAGGGCGATTATCTATTGGTGGCGTGTCACATATCAAATTTGAACCCTGTTTATCTGCAGATGTATTGAAGTAGCCATCATAGTTGCAGATGTAACTATTGCCATCATCCTCTTCTGGTAATTCTATCATCTTCAGAGTAATCTGTCATGCAAAGGGGAAAGTAACATTCCTTTGACGTTAATTAGACAATGAATTAATGTACACAATATAATATTTGGTCCCTCGAAGATCTATGGCTGCAAAATCGGAGACTATTAAAGGTAAAAAATTATTGTAAAATATATTAGTATGATGACAAATATTAATTGTTATTCATTCATTATGGGCGTAAACCCACCCATAAAAATAGTGACAATATCACTGTTTGCTCCCATATAGTTATCAAAACAAGCCAACAATTGCATGAAACATGGACATACATACAGACAGATTGACATTATAACACAGACTGGCACAGAGTGATGACATTGGCCCCCAAGTGTGCCTTGGCCCATGGAGAGGGATAAAGATATAACAAACAGCTGAATGTAATGATAAAATAGTTAAGTATAGGCCTACAGGCACTGAGGGTGAATGCGTTACAGCAATTTGATCAGTTTCTTTTCCTTTTCTACTTCTGTGATAATTTTAAAGACAATCAATCTGCAAGGCAGTTTATGTATTGACAAATATGTTATCTTTTACAAGTACACAGTAAACTGTTCTTGATTTTTCATTTACAATATTTGACATAGACTGAAATGCATAACATGCAACCAATGTTTACATTTAGCCCGTACACAAGATACATGGAGAGATTTCAACATACAATCATTAACTCAGAAACCCTACAGTAAAAAGTAAACATTGTTTTCTTCCAGAACAGCTGGTGCATCCACATCTGGAACAACTTACAAACTTAACCAATTACACAAGGATGATGACACAAGAGATAAAGTTAAGAAATTTAACTCTGGTGAACTTGATTATTCCTTTCAAATCCTTACCTAACTTGACATCTTAAATTAAAATACACTGCATGGTTAATTGCGCGCAAAAATACATCAGGGGTGGACCATTTGATAAAGGGGGGTGTCTGGAAGATTGAGGAGGTACATTATCTTTTTTATCTGATATATTGTACATTCTTTTTTCCCACTCTCCCACCTTTTCTTTTTGTCAAACCATCTCTGGCTGATTTTTTTATTGACATTTGTTTGGAATTTTTTTTCAAAATCTGCCAGGA
>LD360167.1:20765-36281 GCA_001465055.1 Ptychodera flava | reverse complement strand
AAATATGAAAATATTTCAGTGAAATCCATTTCAATATCTCTTTGAATATTCATTTTGTATTCTACATGTAACTACCTTTCATTTGATATATCACTCGATAGTTTAAATGTATGTTTAGAAAAGTTATCTATAAATTTATAATACTATATCGCATTTATGCAAATTGGGTATGCGTGTTTATTATGCAAATTAGGGGGTTATGGCCCAATTTAGTAGCTCCAAATTGTCAATTTTCGTGAAGAAGAGATAATAAGCTTTCAAATGACGTATGGTGTGGCTGTGTGTTGTTGCTGTATGTGTTAAAATTTTTAAAATATTGTTATTCAAAAGGGGAAAATATTGTTTTCCATATAAACATGAAAACATTTCAGTACAATCAATTTCAATATCTCTTTGAATGTCCATTTTGTATTTTACATGGAAAGACCTTTCATTTGATATATCACTCGATAGTTTAAACGTATCGTTAGAGAAGTTAACAATAAATTTCAAATATTATATCGCATTTATGCAAATTGGGTACCCTTGTTAATTATGCAAATTAGGAGGTTATGGCCCTACTTGGCAGCTCCACATCGTCAATTTTCTTAAAGTAGAGATAATAAGCTTTCTAATGACGTATGATGTGGCCGTATGTAAGGTGGGTACATTAAACTCTTAAAATAAGGCGCTTTTTGTGGATTCGCCGCTCGCCTATTAGGGGAGAACCATTTGATTTCTGGGGGAAACATACCACATTCAGGCTTTTCATTAGAAGCTGGCAGCTGGAGAAATGACACAAGGTCAGAGATTTTCCATTTCTGTATTTTCATTTTCTTCAGTCTCTGGAAAACAGAACTATTTTCACAAAATGTATTATCATTGTTTGGTTGTTGAATATTGTGACTCAAACACTGATCATGCAAAAATGAAAAAAAAATATCAGTGTTCAATGTCATTTTCAAAGAGTTTTACCGAGTGTAAAATAAACTGAAACTCCTCTCAGATTGCACCATTAAACACATCAATTTCTCAAAATTTCCAATATGGGAGGGGGAACCCCCCTCTCATGCTCTCCCCCTTGAGGTGTTCTAATAGTTTCACTTCCTAAAAAAATTAAAAACACCTCTCAGATTGCACCAGACAATACCATTGCACACATCAATATCTTAAAAATGTCCATGCAAGATAGGGGAAAGCCCCTGTAACACTTTCCCCCTAAGCCTCTCGCGTGTTCCCCCCTGTACTTTCCAATTCTGCCCGGTCAGAAATCCTAGTGAAAAGCCTGTCACAATAACCATCCAAATTAAACAATATACAATATGGTTAGATACTGGTTATAGTGTGAGCTTTTATATCTTTATTTCATTGTGACTTTGAATTTCATTTTGATGGGTTCACCTTTTTTGAACTATCATGAGATAACTGATGATAGTCTAGCAGGCTACATCAGGATTTGAAAGGTCTTTACTGTTGCTGTATTTTGTAAATTTTACAATTAAATGTTCTGGTATTTAACTTTTCTAATGGGGGGGGGGGGGGTCAGTCAAAATTTCAGAGTTTCAGGCCGTAAATAATGACGACTCCCTTTTATACAATGCATTACAAAATTGATAACCAATAAAAACAAGTCATCGTTGATGACACAGTCCCCACTTGTTAATGGGTACTTTGATTACAGGTCCTCAGAGAGGATAGAGTCGTCTTCATTAGGTCTGTGATAAAAATACTTTGATACAGATGGTACTCAAAGGCCAAGAATGAGTTCCATGGTGATGAAAACATAAAACCAATGTAGGCCACTATCCTAAAGGTCATTAAATGAGTCAACTGGGAATAGGTTGACAGGATGTTGCAAAACATTTTTTCATACTATCCTAACACGTCATGTCTGAGTTATGGCTCGGTACATGAGAAAATCGTAACAAAATTGCCGCCACGCAGCGATATTCAATCTTACTGTTTAAAATATTAACAAGTATATGTATGACATAAGTCAATGTCCAGGTACAAACTTTGAATAAAATCAGTTGAGACTTGCCAGAGTTATGGCTCTCGACATGAAAAAAAACATAACAAAATTGCCACCATGTGGTCATATTGGACCATATGGAGAAACAAATCAACGTGAATATACATGACATAGGTCAATGTCCTTCTACAAAGTTTGAATAAAATCGGTTGAGATATGCCTGAGTTATGGCTCTGTACATGAAAAAATCGTAACAAAATGGCCGCCTGGCAGCCATATTGAATCTTATCACAAAACAAACTGACGTGCATATCTATGACATTGGTCTAAGTCCTTGTACCAACAAATTGACGTGCATCTGTAAGACATATGAAGTAATCCTTGTACCAAGTTTGAATGAAATCACTCCAGGCATCTCTGAGATATCTGCGTGAACGGACGGACGCACGCACGCACGCACACACGCACACACAGACATGACCAAACCTATAAGTCCCCCCGGATGGTGTCCGTGGGGACTAAAAAAAATTGCACTGCTACTCCATTTGAAAAAACACAGGGCCAAAGTCCCTGAAGCTACTATAGACATGGATAAAAATTTAAGTATTTCCTGACTGAATGAAATTATCTCACTAAGGTCATCCTGGGGACCTGTAAACCAAATATTAAAGCTGTCAGACCAGCAGTTTTGAAAAAAAAATAGTGGCAATATCACTGTTCGCTCCCATATAGTTATCAAAACAAGTCAACAATTGTATGAAACATTGAAATACATATACAGACAGACTGACATACACAGACTCGCACAGAGTGATGACATTAACCCCAAGTGTGCCTTGGCCCATGGAGAGTGATAAAGATATAACAAACAGCTGAATGTAATGATAAAATAGTTAAGTATAGGCTTATACAGGCACTGAGAGTGAATATGTTACAGCAATTTGATTAGTTTCTTTTCCTTTTCCACTTCTGAGATAATATTTAAGACAATCAATCTGCAAGGCAGTATATGTATTGACAAATATGTTATCTTTTACAAGCACACAGTAAACTGTTCTTGATTTTTCATTTACAATATTTGACATAGACTGAAATACATAACATGCAACCAATGTTTACACTTTGCCCATACACCAGATACATGGAGAAATTTCAACATACAATCATCAACTCAGAAACCCTACAGGAAAAAGTAAACATTGTTTTCTTCCAGAACAGCTGGTGCATCCACATCTGGAACAACTTACAAACTTAACCAATTACACAAGGATGATGACACAAGAGATAAAGTTAAACTGTGGTGAACTTGACTATTCTTTTCAAATCCTTACCTAACTTGACATCTTAAATTAAAATACACTGCATGGTTAATTGTGCACAAATACATCGGGGTGGACCATTTGATAAGGGATGGTGTCTGGAAGATCGATGAGGTACATTATCTTTTTTATCCATTCCATTGTACATTCTTTTTTCCCCACTCTCCCACCTTTTCTTTTTGTCAAACCTTCTCTGGCTAAATTTTTTATTGGCATTTGTTTGGAATTTTTTCAAAATCTGCCAGGATTTTTTTTACCGCATTTCAACACCAAATACAGTTTACCATATCAAATGCTTACTAAATCACCACATTATATACTCTTAGTTCCAGTAGGTATAAAATTACCCCAAAAAAATCTTAAAAATACAAAATGAAAGATATCCCAGTAAAACTGAAAGTTTCGCAAAGTTGCCCCAAAAATTCAAAATTCCGGATTTCAACTTAATTTCAATATATCTTATTAACAAAAACCCTAAGGACCGGTTTACTAAATATCAAAGCAATCAGACTGGTAAATTTTGAGAAACAAATTTTTTGACCAAAAATGAGAAAAATTGCCCCCAAAATACAAAATTGCAGATTTCATCCTAATTTTAAATATATCTTATTAACATAAACCCTAGGAACCTGTACACTAGATATCAAAGCTACCAGATCAGAAGTTTTAGGAGAAAAAACTTTTGACCAAAATTGGCAAAAATTGCACCAAAAATTAAAAAAAAATTGCCAGTTTCAACATACTTTCAATACATTATATTGAGATTAATCTTAGATACATGTATACCAAATACATGTAACAAAGCTATCAAATCAGCAGTTTTTGGATTGACAAATTTTTTATCAAAAATTGGGAAAATTGCCCCAAAATTACAAATATGACAATATCAATACAATTTGTACAAGCATGACTGAGGTCATTCTGAGGAACATGAATACTAAGTTTCATAGCAATCAGACGAGTGATTTCAGAGAACAAGATTTTTTGACTAAAAACGGAAAAAATACCCTAAAAATACAAACATGCAAATTTCATCCCAATTTTTGCACACATAATTTAGAATACCTAAAGAAATATGCATACCAAGTTTCAACCAAATCTGACCAATGCTTACTGAGTATTAGCCATTTGCAGGACTTTTCCTTTTTTCCCCCTCATTTGCATATTTTTGGCACTGACAAGTTCACATCTCCACCCCTAGGTGCACCTGTACACCAAATACTAAGACAGTAGGTGCTACGGTTTAGGAGTTTTTGATGTGGACGGACTAACAGACATACATACATACATACATACACACAGACGCCATTTGCCACCTTATACGAATACCTCCCATTTGCATATATACATATGCATATATGGGAGCATAACAAGTGACCCAACAGTCGACAGAGCTCTGCTGTGTTATGTAGATAATAACTTTTTGCGACACATGTATTGATGGAGAAGGTGGATATCTTTGATAGCTCATTTCAGGATGGCCTGACCAAAATGGCAAAATTAGCTGCAAAAATACAAAATTGAAGATTTCATCATAACTTCAATATATTACATTAAGATAAAGCCTAGGAACCTGTATACCAAATATCAAAGCTATCAGATGAGTAACTTTTGAGAAACAAATGTTTTGACAAAAATTGACCCAAAAATACAAAAATTGAACATTTCATCAAATGTCATTATGTTACCATGCCCTGCCCGTCGCATTTTGATTGGTTGAGCTGAACCATGTGACTGACCACAAATACACAGAAATGGTTTGTTTACATGCCCGTGAATATGAATAATAAGATTAACAACTCAAAGTATCGTAACTTTACAGCTCAAACGTAAATCATAATCAATCACAAAATAAAGTGGAGCACTTGTAGGTCAAGTTGAGATACTTCTTTTCTGAAAACATCTCCAGATTTGCCAATTTTTTACAGCACGCCTGACAGTGCGTCGCGTATTGCTCAGTTTCTGGGGCCCAGTTGTCATTCGCTCCTGAAATTTTCAGAAATTTTGACGGTTTTCTCGGGTTCGCTGATAATATAATGGAAATAACAGACTCTGCTCTGACCATTAACGTTTATTTTTGGGCGCTGGCGAGAGGAAAGCCAAATTAACAGGCTCGGCAAACCTCGCCTGTGCTCTCGCTGTCGCTCGTAACGTTTGTAAATTACGAACAAAAATGAAAATATACGAAACATCAGCACCATGTCTATCAATATACAAAATCATCTCCATTTTATGAACACAAGCTTAAACTTGTATCATTATAAGTCACAATATGAAAGACAGATACCCCTGAAAATTAAATACCACCTACCTGAATATCAACACTGACAGGTACACCACCTTCAGGATCTATTGATGCTATGTCAATGCACATGTTTTCATCAAAGAGATGTAGCCATCTTGATGTTTCATTTGACCTTGTGCAGTTTACTTTTGTAGAACACCTAATTGGGAATGCCATTTAAGCAGGTAAACAGATGGTATTATTGTTCACTTAATGAAATGTCATTTTCCATAATATATTAAGTTTACTTACAAAGAGAAATATTGTAATTTGGTGTGTTACTATGAGGAAGTGTGATATGTTGTGATATGCAGTGATATCTTTGAAATATTTCTACTGCAGCCTTTTGTTTATGGGTAAATCCCTGTAGCAAACTTGCAGATCTGCACTTTCACAGATCGTTTCAGATCTGTGGCAACTGAAAGCAGCTTACATACAGATCTGCACAGAGCGTTTGGAGCTGTCATTTGTCTGCTACACATTCGAGTGTCTCCGGAAGACAAAATGCAGACTTGTGCAGCTCTTGGCTGATCGATCAACAGCAGTTATGCAGCTCAAAATCGTTTGAGGTAAAACTTTGTTGACACTACGATTGTCAGAGCTCGATGGCAGCTCAAAATAGCTCTAAACAGCTCACTGGCAGCAAAAAATGAGCAGAGGTTTATAGCTATAGATGGGCTCACAAACTTAGTTTTCATTTTGCAGAGTCTAAAAGTGAAGGACGATTAGGTACACTCAGAGTGACAGTTTTCGTACAACCTCAGTTTTCGGACATTTAATGACATGCTGTTCGTTGTAATCATTTCACTCTGTATTAAAAGCGTTTCACAAGTCATGTTACTGCATATTAAGTCAGGTGATGCTGGTGTCCCATTTCGGATAGTTTGTTTTTTTTGGTGAAAGCGTACGCACTCTTTCAGGCTACAAACTTGGCCAAGTTAGCCACACCGTACGATACAAGTTGTCGAAAGCAACACACAGAGACAGCCCGTGTCCAATATGTAAGCGCCATACACGTCAAAATATAGTTGTGTCGTCCATAGATTAAACGTAACTAATTTATCACGAGATATTTACATACATATTTCTAAACACATCGAAATTGAAAATCAGCGTTTTGGAGTTTCAAAATATCAAGATTTAGCCCCTATACTCATATTCCAAATACAACGTCCGATTACTACAATAGCAGTCTGATTACTACACCCTCAACATAGGGTCAACAATTTTGCAACTTTGACCCCTAAATACCACTTCTATCTTGTTAACAGTTTGAGAATAAACAAAATAAAGTTTCAAAGGGTATGGTAATAAGATTTCCTACTGCTCGTCATTTATGAAACCACTTGGAGTGAAATCCACTACCCTGTCCGAAAACTGTCACACTGAGTGTATTTAATGTGTTCACTCCAATTTTAAAATAAATTATCATGCGTACGTTTTACGATATCAGCTCAGAAAATTGATCGTAAGTATGTGTGTTAAACAATGTATCCCATGTGCATGTATGGAAACATATAAAAACGCTGGGAAAGCCCTGTGTGTCAATGAAAAGTTTGTATT
This sequence comes from Ptychodera flava, assembly GCA_001465055.1. Lineage (NCBI taxonomy): Eukaryota > Metazoa > Hemichordata > Enteropneusta > Ptychoderidae > Ptychodera > Ptychodera flava. The sequence goes on along the minus strand of LD360167.1, from coordinate 29,164 downwards.
ACAACTGCCTTGTTAGTATAATCAACGTGTCTTCCTCAGAATTATTGTTCATTCGATGTTAGTGTTTCGAAAACTATACTCCGTTTTACCTTTCATTTTTAAGTCCATGCAAACACAACTTTCGCTACTCTGCACAGGTCCGAACATCAAAAATACCGCAATTATACGGTGTCGCTCACATTTGATCAGAATTGGTACATACCAGTATGGGTACCAAAGATCAGCAATATATGTTGTTTCTATCTGTTCAGTGCAGGAAAATTCTACGTTGATGTTATGACAATAATTTCTGCACAGTACAACCAGAAAAACAACAAGAATGACAGAAGTTTGACATACTGCTACAGAGAAATTGATGTTTCGATCAAAAAAGGGCAAAAATTGTCCTAAAAACACAAATATTGAAATTTCACCACATTTTTTGCAAACAGCTTCTCAGCTTGTCAAAAGATGATCTGCAACATTTCGCGAAATCTATCAGCAATATAAATCACTGGGCCATAAGTAGTTACAGCACGCAATCTTATTTGCACTAGTGATATGGATGTACATCGTAACTCAGACAGCGTCTAACAAAAAAAAATTATAAATCTGAAAATTTACTTAGTAAAAAATATTAGCACAGCTTTTCTCATTGGAAAAATTTTTTTTTAGAAATTTACAGTTGTAAAAAAAAAATGTTCACATTTTCATTGAGGCCACCCCCTCCCAAGATCTAATGGTCTGTCCCTTAGTTTCAGCAGGTCTGTTAATATGTAACAGTTCATAAACAATGACAGGAAATGACTAGAGGTCAGTGGAGTATCCTGTTTCAGCCATTGGCATGCGACCACTCATGAACATTTGCAGAATTTCCCTTTTTCTTACCTCATTTGCACATTTTTGACACTGATGTGTTCATTTGAACAAGTTCACATCTCAACCCCTACATATACCTGTACACCAAATACTGAGACTGTAGCTTTGGCCGTATGGGAGCCTTTGTGTGTGACGGACATACATCCGCACATACCCATAAAATATACAGACAGAGATGTCAATCAGACTCATCATATAAGCTCTTTTTGGTATTTATATATAAAACCAGATATGAGCTAAATATACCAATACACATCATTTGCATGCAAATTGCGTGTCGCATTGTTACTTGGGCTGCATCACGCATGATGACATAAATTTGTCATGTGAAAAGTTGTCGGCGATTGGTCAGATTCGCTAAAAGACCCAGGGTCATGCAGGTCAAAGTGTTTACAGCAAGACACTATTGACGGTTACGACGTACATATCAGCTATCTCTGGGTTACTCTATCATGTTTCTACCCTAAACTTTGGATGAAATTTCACCGAAAACGGTATCAAAAATCGATAAAATGGTAGCTAATTGAAAGAGCATACTGTACTTGACAACATATTCAATGTACCAATAGGTCTCACCATCAAGAGAAATGACGTCAAACCATGGATGTTGCCTGCAATCGCAAACAGCATTACGAACCAAATACAGATCACTAAGGGTATAATATGGTTTTGTAAAAAACTTGCGAGTTATAAATGGTGAAAATAGTTTTTCCTGGGTAAATGACCACAGAGCTACCACATATGTAACCAGATATGAACTGAAAATGCTCACGTGTTTCATTATATATTGTGGTTTTGTGTAAATTTTAACCTTGGCCACATGTTTGCAACTTCATTGAAAGTATCATGATCAACGTAATGAAAAATAATCACCGCCGATTAGGTCATGAAGTATACTGACAAATATGTAATTAGTTGAAATAAAAATATTAAAGTTCTTTTACTGCTGTCATTGATCAGCACTTTATATAGAAAGTGTAATTACCGTTGGCCAAGTCCTTCAAGCCATATATGCCGAGCTGTGAAAGCTCATTAGACATGCAAATTATGAATTAGCTGACATGAAAATGTGAAATGACTTTTGATATTGTTTTAACCTAGTATAATCATCAATGTACATAGCATGTTTTGCCAACTTTGATCAAGTAAATCCCAGTGTATATCCCTAATAAGCAAAGTTCATTATATATGTAAATTAGGAATTTGCTTTAATTATAAGTAAAAATGCTTAATGATTTTCAATAATGTTGTATCATGGTATCTGCAATATATGTAGAAAGTTTTGTCAACTTTGGTCAAGTTGATTCAGATATATATCTCTAATTAGGAAAGTTCATTTAATATGCAAATTAGGAATTGGCTGAAGAGAAAATGCTTAATGACTTTCAATAATATTGTAATATAGTGTCTTTAATGTACATAGCAAGTTTCATCAATTTTGATCAAGTCAATTAAGATAAATATCCCAAATTATGAAAATTCATTTAATATGCAAATTAGGAATTGGCTGAAGTAAAAATGTTTTTTGATTTTCAATAATATTATATCACAGTATCTTTGATGTATATAGCAAGTTTCAACAACTACAATCGAGTTAATTCAGATATATATCCCTAATTTGGAAAGTTTATCAAATATGCAAATTGGGAATTGGCTGAAGTGAAAATGTTTAATGACTTTCAAAAATGTTGTATCATAGTAGCTTAAATACATGTAGCAAGTTTCATCAACTTTGATCCATTCAATTTAAATATATATCTCTAGTTAGCAAAGTTCATTAAATATGTAATTTAGGAATGGGCTGCAGTTAAAACGCTTAATGACTTTCAATAATGTTAAATCATAGTATCTTTAATATACATACCAAGTTTGGTTGATTTTGATCGAGTCAAATCAGATATATATCCCTGATTAGGAAAGTTCATTAAATATGCAAATTAGCAACTCTCTTTCATGTCACCCCTTAATGGTTCCCACTACTGATATATCTTGGTGTGATCAACATTTGTAAGAAATCTCATCAAATTGTGTGTAGTCGTTTTTAATGAATATCCGTTTTTTCTAAAATCATTAATTATGCAAATGAGCAAAAAGCATGCAAGCCAAACCCACCAAAAACTTATCAGTTCTTCCCATTTGCTAACTGAATCTATGTACCAGATTTCATTCTGATCTGATCAGCCGTTTTTGAGATATCTGACCAACAGACACACAGACGGACAGACAGACAGACATCGCTGCGACATATGCTCACGTGTGTAAACACGTGAGCAAAAAATCATCCTTGGTGAACTTCCCCTTTAACCAACATTTTACAAACTTAAGTGAGAAACAAGTCATCGTTGATGACACAGTCCCCACTTGTTAATGGGTACTTTGATTACAGGTCCTCAGAGAGGATAGACTCCTCTTCATTAGGTCTGTGATAAAATATTTTGATAAAGATGGCACTCAAGGGCCAAGAATGAGTTTCGTGGTAATGAAAACATAAAACCAATTTAGGCCACTATCCTAAAGGTCATTAAATGAGACAACTGGGAATTAGTTGACAGGATGTTGCAAAACATTTTTTCATACTATCCTAACACTAATAGATTATCACCGGTACCATATTTCATAAAGATTAGTGCAGTATTTACAACACTATGAGACCAACATCTGTATCAGGTTTCATCAAATTTGACGTTGTATTTGTGGATATATCACTCTAATTAGGAAAGTTCATTACATATGCAATTACAAATTAATTAAAATGAAACTGATAAAATGTCTTTTTCACTGTTAAAACAATGTGAGCTTAACATCTGGACAAAGTTTCATGAAATTTGATGCAGTATTTCTTGACATATCAGCCTCAATATGAAACTTCAATAATTAACATGATACTGCTACATGACGTGAAACAAATTGACAGGCATGTATGAAATAGGTCAATGTCCTTGTACCAACTTTGAATGATACTGGTGGAAATATGTCTGAGTTATGGCTCAGTACATGAGAAAATCGTAACAAAATCGCCGCCATGCAGCGTTATTTGATCTTACTGTTTAAAAAATCAACACGTATATATATGACATAAGTCAATGTCCAGGTACAAACTTTCAATAAAATCAGTTGAGACTTGCCAGAGTTATGGCTCTCGACATGAAAAAAAAACATAACAAAATTGCCACATGTGGCCATATCAGACCATATTGAGAAACAATTCGACATACATACCGGTATGTATACTATAAGTCAATGTGCTTGTACCAACTTTGAATAAATTTGCTTGTCTATGTCTGAGTTATGGTTCAGGACATGGAAAATCATAAACATAGGGCCAAAGTCCCTGAAGCTACTACAGACATGGATACAAAATTAAGTATTTCCTGACTATATGAAATTATCTCACTAAGGTCATCCTAGGGACTTGTAAACCAAATATTAAAGCTGTCTGACCAGCGGTTTTGAAAAAAACATGCGACTCAACAGTCGACAGAGCTCTGCTGTGTTATGTAGAGAATAACTTTTTGTGACACATGTATTGATAAAGAAAGTGGATATCTTTGATAGCTCATTTCAGGATGGCCTGACCAAAAATGGGGAAAAAAATTCCGTAAAAATACAGATTTGCATATTTCATCACAATTTTAACAAATCTAAGTTGGGTTATCCCTAGGGACCTGTATACCAAATAACAAAGCTGTCTGATCAGTGGTTATGAAGAAGAAGATTTTTTATCAAAAACGCCTTTTTTGCCGCGAATTTGCATATTTCCAACATTATCAAAAAATTAATAAAAAGAGTTTCCCAAAATCATATTTTTCATCTACACAACAGATATCATATCAGTAAGTACTGCAGTTCTTAAGATATTTGAGTGGACGGGCGCCTCACTAACGGACATACATACATACAGACTGACGGTGGACGCTGGGGCGGATTACCCATCCCAATAGCTTCTATAGACTATATTAGTCTATAGTAGCTAATAAACGAGAGTTAATTACATTCTCTTGCTTAAATCATGATTTACGTCACAAAAAAACAGCATATCTGTCAGGTTATAAAGAATCTTAAGCTGCTTATATTTATCAGTATTTTCATCCTATTAACCAAGCACATTTTAACTTTCAAATTAACATTGTAAGTAAAGTTCTGTTGAGTAAATTAAGACTGTACATACTCAGAGAAAGCACACTGAAGAGACAAATGTTTGTAAATTAAGAAGTTCAAGGTCATCAAAAGCATTATAAGGAATCATATAACACTTTCATTGCACTGTTTACACAGATTGCATAATTGCTATAAATAGCACATGAGGAATCTTACAGCCCAGCTTTACCATAAAAACCCTATCACTTTGACCATTCTTTTACATGTAATAGACCACTCTATTTTTTTTTCCTCAAAAAGTAATTTTATTTTATCCTTACCAAGTCAACCATAAATGGAAATTAGAACTTTCTCTATCTCTATTTATTTGACCACCCTATCATGACAAAATATTAGATAACATACAGGGCACAATAAATGACGGTTCAGAATATGTCAAAGTTGGGATTCAGGAAAGTTGCCTTTACATGTTTTAATCCTCCAAGATGGTAAACATTTCACTATGAACTGTCAAAAAAAGTTGAACTTTCTGATAATTCTACACTAAAATTATTTTGGCTTTGATGATTTTCTAATTAATTCAATTATTTAACATCACATTAATAATTTTTTCTTGATGAATTGATAGGGTTTATACAGTACAAGAATTACAAACAATTTTGACCAAAAATGACAAAAAAATTCCTTGAAAATACACATTTGCATATTTCATCACAATTTGAACAAATCTGAGTTGGGTTATCCCTAGGGACCTGTATACCAAATAACAAAGCTGTCTGACCAGCGGTTATGAAGAAAAAAAATTCTTACCAAAAACGCCTTTTTTGGCATTAATTTGCCTATTTTCAACAATACCAAAAAATTACAAAAACAAGTTTCTCAAAATCATATTTTTCATCTACACAACAAATATCAAATCAGTAAGTACTGTGGTTCTCAAGATATTTGAGTGGACGGACGCCTCAGAAAAGGACATACATACATACATACATACATACATACATATATACATACAGACTGACGACTGACGCCGGACGGATACCCATCCCAATAGCTTCTATAGACTATAGTCTATAGTAGCTAAAAAAATGGCCACACGGCGGCCATATTATATCGTATCACAAAACAAATCAATGTGCATATGTAGGACATGGTTAATGTCCTTGTACCAACTTTGAATAAAATCAGTTAAGATATGCCTGAATTATGGCTCTGTACATAAAAAAATCGTAACAAAATGACCGCACAGCAGCCATATTGGATCATATCACAAAACAATTCAACGTGCATATGTATGACATAGGTTAATGTCCTTGTACCAACTTTCAACAAGTCATCGTTGATGACACAGTCCCCACTTGCTAATGGGTACTTTGATTACAGGTCCTCAGAGAGGATAGAGTCCTCTTCATTAGGTCAGTGATAAAAATACTTATGAATAAATTCGCTTGATACATGTCTGAGTTGTAGTTCAGGACATGAAAAAATCGTAATAAAATGGCCATATTTGATCGTATCACAAAACAAATAAATGTGCATATGTATGACATAGGTCAATGTCCTTGTAGCAAATTTGATTAAAATTGGTTGAGATATGCCTGAGTTATGGCTTGTACATGAAAAAATCATAACAAAATGGCCGCACAGCAGCCATATTGGATTGTATCACAAAACAAATTAGTGTGCATATGTATGACATTGGTCGATCTCCTTTACAACTTTGAATAAATTCGCTTGATACTTGTCTGAGTTATGGTTCTGGACATGAAAAAATGTAATAAAGTGGCCACATGGCGGCCATATTGGATCGTATCACAAAACAAATCGATCTGCATGTGCATGACATAGGTCAATGTCCTTGTACCAAGTTTGAATAAAATCGGTTGAGTTATGCCTGAGTTATGGCTCTGTACATGAAAAAATTGTAACAAAATGGCCGCACAACAGCCATATTTGATCGTATCACAAAACAAATTCAGGTGTACAGCTATGACATTGGTCAATGTCCTTGTACCAACTTTGAATAAAATCTGTCGAAACATGCCTGAGTAATGGCTCTGTACATGAAAAAATTGTAACAAAATGGCCGCACGGCGGCCATATTGGATCGTATCACAAAAAAAATTGACGTGCATATCTATGTCATTTATCAATGTCCTTGTACCAACTTCGAATAAAATCAGTTGAAACATGCCTGAGTTATGGCTCTGTACATGAAAAAATCGTAATAAAATGGCCGCCTGGCAGCCATATTGGATCATATCACAAAACAAATCGACGTGCATCTGTATGACATATGAAGTAATCCTTGTACCAAGTTTGAATGAAATCGCTCCAGGCATCTCTGAGATATCTGCGTGAACGGACGGACGCACACACGCACGGACGGACGCACACACGCACGGACATGACCAAACCTATAAGTCCCCCCGGACGGTGTCCGTGGGGACTAATAAAATCGTTTGAAACATGCCTGAGCTAATGCTCTGTACATGAAAACATAGGGCCAAAGTCCGTAAAGCTACTATAGACATGGATACAAAATTACGTATTTCCTGACTGTATGAAATTATCTCACTAAGGTTATCCTAGGGACTTGTAAACCAAATATTAAAGCTGTCTGGCCAGCGGTTTTGAAAAAAAAATAGCGTCAATGACACTGTAGCTCCCATCCTGGACTATTTAGTGTTTGTTCGCTGGTCAGATATTTGAACATGTGTGAAAGGGATAAAGTGCATGAAGTGAAAATACTTAAATGTAATGTACTGGAGACAGTGAAATATGTTTAATGTATTTATTCAGAATATAATATGGAAAAAATACAGCATTAGATATATCGAATACTGTGATACAACCATAAACTCAACAAGTCATTTACAATGACATAGTCCCCACTTGTAATAGGAGTATTAGTCTTGATAGGGCAGGAAAATGTGGTCATTAAGAAGTATCACTGGAGTGTATATGTTGAGATCTATGGGCACATAGGTCTATGTCGTTGTTCCCAATTTGAAACACATGAGGCATGTCTAAGTAATGGTTCTAAATCGGGAAAAAAGATCGGACCTCTAGCAGTATTGGCCAGCCAAGAAATACATATGCACATTATACATGAGGTACAAGATGTGACATCTTAAGGTCTAATATCCTATCAAAATTGGAGGGTATAGAACTTGTGGTTACTGAGATATGCATATATATGTATAATCAAGGTCAAAGGTCATCGAGGTCACATGACATTTTGAAAAAAAAATTATATTGCTAATTAATCCCTATTTGCCAAAAAATCAGACCTCTAGCTCTATTCCCTTGCCCAGAATTAGATGTGTAAATAACTAATGAGGTAAAGCGTGTGTTGTCATAAGGTCTCCCATCCTACTAAATACAAAGGACATAGCACTTGTGGTTACTTATTTATTGACATAAACGTATATTTTAGGTAA
>LD360167.1:0-13035 GCA_001465055.1 Ptychodera flava | reverse complement strand
CAAAAGAACCGAATTAACATAATAAATTCATAATAATGTCAAGGTAATGTCGTAATAATCACCAAATAATCGCATAATAAAGACCAAATAATGACGTAAAAATGACATAAAAATGACCAAATCACCAAAAATGGCATAATAATTGTGAAATAAGTTCCAAGTCAAGACATCAATGCCAAATAATGTCACAACAACCGAATTACCAAATAGGTTCGTTATTATGTCAAAATAATATCCAAATAATGATCAAATAATTGCATAATAATGACAAAATATTTACATAATTATTACCAAATCACCAAAATAAATGGAATAATAATGATGAGATAAGTTTAAATAAAGATTTCAAGATAATTTTGGCGGTGTTCTCACCCCATAACTTACATGCTAATTTTTCATGTAATCTGCTCAGTGGTTATTGAGTTTTTTCAATTTTGACTGTTTTTACATTTTTTCACTTAATTTGCATATTTTTGGCAATGACAACTTCATTTGAACAAAATCTCATCTACAGCCCATCATCCATGTACACACCAAATATCAAGATGAAATGTACAGCGGTTTTGGAGTTTTTGATGTTGACGGACAGACATACAGACATACAGACAAACATACATACAGACATCTCCCTAGCCTATAATAATAGCTTCCATTGCCATATATACATATGGCTATGGGAGCTAACAAGCGACTCAACAGTTGACAGGGCTCTGCTGTGTTATGTAGAGAATAACCTTTTGCGACACATGTATTGATGAAGAAGGTGGATATCTTTGATAGCTCATTTCAGGATGGCCTGACCAAAAATGGAAAAAAAAATTCTGTAAAAATACAGATTTGCATATTTCATCACAATTTTAACAAATCTAAGTTGGGTTATCCCTAGGGACCTGTATACCAAATAACAAAGCTGTCTGATCAGTGGTTATGAAAAAGAAGACTTTTTACCAAAAATTTCTTTTTTGGTGCTAATTTGCATATTTTCAACAATATCAAAAATTAATAAAAAGAGTTTCTCAAAATCATGTATTTCATCCACACAACAAATATCAAATCAGTAAGTATTGCAGTTCTCAAGATATTTGAGTGGACAGACGCCTCACAAACGGACATACATACATACATACATACATACATACATACTGACAGTGCACGCTGGACAGATACCCATCCCAATAGCTTCTATAGACTATATTAGTCTATAGTAGCTAATAAACGAGAGTTAATTACATTCTAATTAAAGTAAACAAGACTTGCTTAAATAAAGATTTTCATCATGAAAAAACACCATATCTGTCAGGTTATAAAGAATCTTAAGCTGGTTATCTTTTTATCAGTATTTTCATCCTATTAACCAAGCACATTTTAACTTTCAAATTAACATTGTAAGTTCTGTTGAATAAGTTGAAACTGTACATACTCAGAGAAAGCACACTGAAGAGACAAATGTTTGAAACTTAAGAAGTTCAAGGTCATCAAAAGCATCATGTAATATTTTCATTGCACTGTTGACACAGATTGCATAATTGCTATAAATAGCACATTAGGAATCTTACAGCCCAGCTTTACCATAAAAACCCTATCACTTTGACCACTCTTTTAATTGACCACTCTATTTTTTTCCTCAAAAAGTAATTTTATTTTATCCTTACCAAGTCAACCATAAATGGAAATTAGAACTTTCTCTTTCTCTATTTATTTGACCATCATATCATGACAAACTATTTTGAGCAATTACTTTTACATAACATACAGGGCACAATAAATGACGGTTCAGAATATGTAAAAGTTGGGATTCAGGAAAGTTGCCTTTACATGTTTTAATCCTCCAAGATGGTAAGCATTTCACTATGAACTGTCAAAACAAGTTGAACTTTCTAATAATTCTACACTAAAATTATTTTGGCTTTGATGATTTCCTAATTAATTCAATTATTTAAAATTATATTAATTATTTTTTTCTGGGTGAATTGATAGGGTTTATACGGTACAAGAATTACATACAATGTAAGTCAAATTTTGATCAAAAATGACAAAAAAAATTCCGTAAAAATACAGATTTGCATATTTCATCACAATTTGAACAAATCTAAGTTGGGTTGTCCCTAGGGACCTGTATACCAAATAACAAAGCTGTCTGACCAGAGGTTATTAAGAAGATTTTTTACCAAAAACGCCTTTTTTGGCATTAATTTGCCTATTTTCAACAATATCAAAAAATTAAAAAAAATACTTTCTCAAAATCATATTTTTCATCTACACAACAAATATCAAATCAGTAAGTATTGCGGTTCTCAAGATATTTGAGTGGACGGACGCCTCACAAACGGACATACATACATACATACATACATACATACATACATACATACATACACACATACATATATACACTGATGACGGACACCGGACGGATACCCATCCCAATAGCTTCTATAGACTATAGTCTATAATAGCTAAAAATCGTAACAAAATGGCCGCCTGGCAACCATATTGAATCGTATCACAAAACAAATTGACGTGCTTATGTATGACATAGGTCAATGTCCTTGTACCATTGAGTTTGACTAAAATTGGTTGAGATATGCCTGAGTTATGGCTCTGTACATGAAAAAATAGTTACAAAATGGCCACCTGGCAGCCATATTGGATCGTATCACAAAACATATTGACGTGCATATCTATGACATTGGTCAATGTCCTTGTACCAACTTTGAATAAAATCGGTTGAAACATGTCTCAGTTATGGCTCTGTACATGAAAAAATCGTAATAAAATGGCTGCCTGCCGGCCATATTGGATCGTATCAGAAAACAATTCGACTTGCATCTGTATGACATATGAAGTAATCCTTGTACCAAGTTTGAATGAAATCGCTCCAGGCATCTCTGAGATATCTGCGTGAACAGACGGATGCAAACATGCATGGAGGGACGCACGCACGCACGCACGCACGGACATGACCAAACCTATAAGTCCGCCCGGACGGTGTCCTTGGGGACAAAAAATGCTACAAAAATGCTGACAGGCTAACACAATGACCGTTGTCAGAGGCATAAGCAAACTATGCAACAGGCCCATATCACCTTAGGCAATGAGGGGATATCCAGGCAATGCAGTACCAAACACACCTTAGCGCACGTAGCAAGCAAACATATAGTGAGTACCCTTACAACGTCAGCTCAGTTGTCTGTAATAGGTCGCAGTCAACTAATTAAGTGACCTTGGAGAAAGGCTTAACGCTGTAAGTCCCTTTCGATTTTTGTTACAGTTCAAAATCGTTCTTCTACACCTCAACCCGAACCATGAACACCCCCCCACCAGTTTATGATAGTTTATGATATGACCCATGACAATGCCATAACACAAATGGATATTGACGGACTGAAGTTTAAAGTTGACAGGACCATACAGGTTTTCAATTCTAATAGCTTCTCTGTCTATAAATAGACAAGAAGCTAATAAATTAGTGTTTCTTTATCCTACATTAGGTGGTATCCTTTCTACTCACTTGTGAGCTAGTTCGCTGGTGCTATGGTAACTTTAATGAGCTGTGTGATTTATCTAATAACAGACTCTAACAGGGTGATGAGTATCTCCAGCCGATAGTGTTGTATAGTTGTGAGCCATTGAGTGAGCATGGCATGAGGTAGAAATAAATACATTTTTGTGTACAAATAAAATGTGATCTATTAAATGTATTATGATAATGGTGAATGAGCAATGTCCTGGTTGTATGTAAATATGAGAGCTGCTATATGTCTGCAGGGTAAAAAGTCATGGGCGGCATTTTAGCTGTAATGTGTCTACAAGCTTGATCTGCTGTGAGCTGCCAATGAACTGCATACTAGGTCCCATGAGCTGCTATTTGCAGCTCAAAGCTAATTATATATGCACAAAATAAGACAAGTTGCAGACATCTGTAAATGGTCTGATACAGTGTTCCCACTAAGGCTTATTTGCGCGCTAATTGCGCAGTGTCTCTGACTGCTCTCGCAGTGAATTTTCATGTTTTGCGCAACTTTAGTCTGTCATTTCAATCAGTATTGGTTTTGGAAACGATATTAAACTTAGGGCGAAATGTGCGATCTCTAGCGCAGCGTAGATTTTACTTCCGCGTTTCGAGTTCAGCACCAGTTGGCGGCGCAGTTGTCACCAACGTTCATTGTACGTTGTGATGTACCTCAATAAATTAGCATATACATTCAACGGACCCAGCTGTGAGGCAATCAGGCATATCTCAAGTTGCGCACCCTCTCGAAACCTTAGCGGGAACACTGGTCTGATATTAGCTGAGCTGTGCAGATCTGCAAAAGCCTCAATGCAGATCTGCAGGTTTCGTAAGGGTCCCTTTAAGTCTAGAAGCCTTAGGCCCTTTGTCATAAATGCATGCGATATAATGGCAAAGTTTATTGTCTTCTTCCTTATGAGTTTTGATGTCTTAAGGGGAGGGAATCATTGGAACTGCACCTGTGTAACTTCCTTGTTTACCAACAATGTATTCCATGCATGACGTGTACATGAATCAAGGCATCATAGCTGTTACATATAAATTTTATTATGTACATTATGGCAAATATGTTTTAACTTTCATCATTCGTGAACATACCTTGGATACAATGTTTTCATTGGTTGTATGGGTCCCAATGACCTTTGGTCGGATTTCCGAAGACCCCCTCCCTTTAAAAGATCAAGCTGTCGGTATGGTCTTACAGATATACCATATATACTTTTTATGTTGACAAACTGAATGACAGAAAGGTAGGACACTGATGTCAATGACTTACCAATACTGTCATATTTGCCAAAATTCAGACTACCGGTATTGGCTTGCAAGATACTGAAGTCAGTCTTTCTGTGAACAAGACAACTACTACAAACCTTCTATCCAAGGTGCACCATCCACAGTAAGGATCCTTTGATTCAAAATAGTCTTCACAAGTCAGGTACTGACTGCAGTCCTCTACTTTCACTTTACGGACCTAAAAGTTACAAAAATACAACAGATTTGTTTTAGTTCATGGTCATGATGACATGAACTCTACATTCAAACGCTTTTTTGGCAGGTATCGCAAGCTGGTAGTTAAATACAATATCTCTCTTCGACAAATGATTGCTGATGGCATCGGTGACATTGGGCCTTAGTTAGTGACCACTACCTACCCGGTATCTGACTTACAGATTGATATATGGCGGGTGCCACATGTGGGGCAGGATGCGCTTACTATTTTCGAAACACCTGACATCACTTCTTGGTCTTCTGGCCAGAGGTCCATATATCTTTCTTTCATGAATTTGACTTTGTTTGTGTACCGTCTATTTACTGTACACCAAATATAAAAGCTGTCTGTCCAGGGGCTTTAAAAAGACAATATTTTTTACGATTTTTTGACCAAAAATGACAAATTGCCCAAAACGATAATTTTTCCAATTTTATCGTAATTTCAACAAATTAGAAGGGTAACACCCTTGCAAACATCCAACCCAAATTTGAGAGAAACTGGGCGGGCGGTTTCAGAGAAGAATAATTTTTACTTAAAATTACATAGGGTCATTTAAGTCAATTAGTAATTAATCAACAGGATTTTGCCAAACATTTTTGCATTCTATTATAACACTGACAGATTATCATGTGTACCACATTTCATAAACAATATGGCCAATTGTCAATGAATTGTATTTCAACACTGTGAGATCAACATCTTTACACAGTTTCATCAAATTTGATTAAGTGTTTCTGGACATATCATTCTAATTAGGAAAGTTCATCACATATGTATATTAACCCCTTGACTACCTATGGCGCCGGATATATCCGGCGCCATATTGAATTACCATATACCTTGAGTGCCGGAAATATCCGGCACAGTTAAATAGGCGTATTTGCTTCGTTTTTGTCGCTAAAAATCCCGTAATTTCGGCGTCGGCACGCAGCGCGACTAAAATTGATGTATTCCGATCTGGCCTGAATGTGAATGCGCCCCCTTACGTCCGAGTATGGCCAAAATCCGGAAGCAAATGTCGTGACCCATGACCTCGACCCTGAAAGGTCAGGCTGATCACAGAAGCGTCGTGCTGATTGTTTACAGTTTTCAGAAGTACGGACGATCGCGAAGATGTTTATGGTTTGTTTTTTTAATGAAATGACATGTTTATTTATTGAAAACAAATGATTTATATGTAAATATGTTCTATTAACAGCAATATTCATGAATGAAACTAGAGGAAATACAATTTTTTACTACAAGCCAGTGAAATTTTACAGCAGCCATATTATCAATATGACTGCTCACATGACGGGTCATGTGTTTGGTCATGTGATATGTTGTTCCCTGAATTCATTTTTAAATATTGTGAATTACTTTTTGATAAATCATAATCATTTTAGATGCATGTTTCTGCAAGGAAGACATAAAACAGGTGTTTACAAATATGAAATGTGTTGATTTTCAAATACAGAATCATGTCAGATGCTGATGTTTGTGGTTCATTTACTCTGGCTTTTCGTGAGAAAAATCTTAAGTTAGTACATCTATAAATAAAGTAAAGGGTAGTTATTATTACATATATGTAAAGACAATGCCATGAAAATTGCAACTGTATTCAAATTTGCGTCATTTTATGGATTCAAAACAGGGCCTGATGCTTCAAATATCCATATTCTTTGCCAACTCTGGTCACATGATGTGTCATGTGATCAGTCACGTGACCTGGAAATACAAAACTTATGTATGAAAAAGTGGGAAATTTCATGCCGATTCAGAAAATATATGGTTTATTGGTACTTACTTTATTTTTACTCTAAGCAGTGTTCATGCAATGACCACACCCAAGATTTTATCAATATTTACATAAGGGGCCTGGTATATACGAATACATTGGCCTTGGTAGTCAAGGGGTTAAATATTAATTAACATAACATTATATAGCGTCTTTATTTAATGTTGAAGCGATGTGAGCTCAACATCTGTATCAAATGTTATGAAATTTGATGGACTATTTCTCGCCATATCAGCCTAATACGAAAAATTTATTCAATATGCAAATCAGCAGTTCATTGACATGATACTACTACATATTTTTGCATGCCATAACACTACTGGAAGATCGACATCTGTAACATATGAATTTAATACAGCATTTCTGGACATATCATTCTAATTATGATAGTTCATTAAATATGCAACACAACAATCAATTGACTTGATACTGCTTAATGTCTTCCCACAGTATTACAGTACTGAAAGATCAACATCTGTACCATATGTCATCAAATTTGATGCAGTATTTCTGGACATAGCCCCCTAATTAGGAAAGTTCATTAAATATGCAAATTAACAATTAATTTGAATGATACTGATAAATGTCTTCATTCAAATGTTAAAGCAATGTAAGCTCAACATCCATACCAAGTTTCAAGATATTTGATGAATAATTTCTTGACATGTCAACCTTATTACAAAAATTCATTAAATATGCAAATCAGCTTTTAATTGACATGATACTACAACATATCAATGCATGCCATTACGCCACCAAAAGATCAAAATCTGTGCCACGTTTCATCTAATTTGATACAATATTTCTAGACATATCACACTAATTACAAGTCATTGACAATGACATAGTCCCCACTTGTAATAGGAGTATTAGTCTTGATGGGGCAGGAAAATGTGGTCATTAAGAAGTATCACTGAGTGTATATGTTAAGATCTATGGGCACATAGGTCTATGTCGTTGTTCCCAATTTGAAACACATGAGGCATGTCTAAGTTATGGTTCTAAATCGGGAAAAAAGATACAATTTGTAAATGATACGCTGGTGTACAGGTAGCCAATGTAGTTCCTGCAGAAATGGTGTAATATGATTAGAACGCTTTGACCGAGTTATAACTCTGGCTGCTACATTTTGAACATGCTGAATGCGATTAATCAAATACAGTGGTAAGACATACAGCAAAGAATTACAAGAATCGATACGTGAGGAGACAAGCGAATGGATAAGTTGTTCAGTGGCAGATCTGGCAAGGTACTTACGAATGAGGGCAATGCGTCGAATATGGAACATGGAACATGGAAGAGCGACAAATATGACTGACATGAGATTTCATGGTGAGACCGAAATCAAGAATGACGCCAAGGCTCTTTGCTTGACATTGGGTTGAAATCAGCGCATCACCTATACGAAGACTTCGCTCAAGACTTGAATAAAAGTCAAAATTCTTAGAGAAAATTACAAATTCTGTTTTATCATCATTAAGGTGTAAAAAATTTGAGGACATCCAGGCTCTGACATCTGAGACACAGAATTCAAGATTACTTACAGTGACATGGTAATTTTCACGTCGAAAAGACATGTACAGATTTGAGTCATCGGCATAAAAATGATATTTACAACCATGATGAGCGACTACGTCGCCTAGGGGGGATGTGTAAACATTAAGTACTGCTGCGATATCACAGCCAGCCTTCAATCACCTCTATTTCCCCGTACTTCTTGATTAATCCTTTCAGTTTATGTTTCCCGTCTCGTGTGCCAATGTTTTTTGTTCGGATACTAGTGTTCGAACATAATTCTGATCCAGTCAAATTTTGACTGGCGTTTTCATGGTAGCAACCATATTTGTTGTAGCATGTTCTGTCAGGTGACTAACCTCCGCCATCTTGAACAAAATTCTGTTCAAGATGGCTACCCGGTACCATATATATTTCCCCACACCCTCTACCGGGGAAAATGGGTCAGGGAACCAGACTACAACATGGCCGGCCGACGTTAGTGAGACTATTCTATTTAGGGTACGGGGGCGAGCAGGGTCAGAGAATCAAGAAAGTACTGGGAAAGACGTGTCATTTTCCTTACGATGCTGTCAAGGGAACTCCAGTTTCCAATTGTTTTAACATCTTTTAATTGTTTCCTTATTATCTACTTTAGTAACAGGCTTAGCAGAGGAATGTTTTAACAGAGTCCTTCATGGTTTCAGCAGGTCGACCAATATGTATGTGTACACAATGTATGTCCTCAATTATGGCTGGAATATGGCTCTCATCACCAAGCCTCTATTTGAACAACCCTACCAACAATCCAAAGTACATCGTTGGACTTAAAACTTACATCTTACATCAACAGACCTCAATTTCAATTACCCTTACCAAAATTTTAGGCCTCTCGCAAACTGTTACAGCAAATTTGCCGCAAGATTTGCAGTAAATTTGCAGCAAACTATTTTCTGCAAATAGGCAAGCGATTCATTTTTCAGATGCAAATTAGGTTTCTTGTGAACTTGCTGCAAATATGCAGCAAACTCCCTGCCGCAACGTTGCTGCAAACTCTTTGCAGGAAATTTGTGGCACAATCCTTTGCAGCAACTTCCGGCAAATTAATTTGAATGTTACTGAAAATTTGCCGCAAACTCAATACAGCACATTATTTTCCATGTTACTGCAAATTTGCAGCAAATAACACATGCAAAATTTCCTTCAAAAGCTGGTATAATTCCACAACAGTCAGCTGTGGATCAGTAATAGTAAGAAAACTAAATACATTATATTGAAAACCAAATAAGCAACACAATTAAGTGGCAGCAAAATTTCTTGTATTGTACCACAAGTTTCAAAATTTTTTTCTTCTCCAAAAATATAATAAGTTCAGTTCAGATATGTACACACAGATGTAAAATCACTTGTAGACATGGCCAATGTCAGTGACAAGGTTTGGGAATGAAAACCTGACAAATCTTAAGGCAGACTCAGTAGACAGCACAAGATGTGTTTTATCCAACTAAGCTCTCAAATACCAGTTTCACAAGAAACAATGGTCAGCGCAAATAGTTATTATTTAATAACAAGATGCTTCGCAGAACCCTACTGAATGAAATAGTCCCCGATTTATGGTTTGTTTGAGCTTTGTGTGCTCGCAAAGTGATTCTTTTTCACCCTGGAGTGCGGCGACAAAATGTTATGGGACGCCACACTGTTTCATTGTCAATCTTGTGAGACAAAAGTTGCAATTTGTAAACCACTCAGAGACCTTGTTGTTGATGAACTTCCCCCCACGTGGTATAAAATTGAGACAATATTCAGAAAGGGCTAATCATGGCGAAAGTTTAAGAGAAGACAATCAACCCGAGGGATATGGGAGGGCTTTATTTTTAAAATCTCATCCAATGATAGTTTGGATTTATTTTATAGACATCCTCAAAGAAAGCATTGATGCCAAGTCGCAACTTTGAACAAAGTGAGAGCCCGGATGTTTTGAGTACGATCACCCGGCCTCGACAATATTTACCCAGAGACCAGCGTTAGCATTGATAGATCATACCATGTAAAGTTTTCTTACTACTATCTCGCATTACTTTTTTGCGGATATTTTGTAAATCACAGATTTCCAATCGCTTAAATAATAAGCTTAGGCTCCATGCACTGAGAATAAACCAAAGGTCGGACTACGTCGCAGCAGAACATTTTCACATCCTTTCATGTGATGATCGACCTCCGCCACTCCATGCCAGTGTCAGCCCCGGCCGGACTGGATGTGTTTAATCACGAGCAATTTGACAGCAATACTTGAAAAGAAATACACTACATCCCTACTCATTGCAAAACTTTATCTTTCTGAAATTATTATCCAAACATCCTTTCAAAAACTCCTCACTTTGCGCGATATGCACATATATACGTTTTCCCAAGGCAGGAGATACGGCGCGCCTTTCATCGGCTTGTAACATACATAGGAGTTCGTTGACCTCATTGTACGTCTGGGCTGGGACTATGTTAGGTATATTTGTCCCAGGTCTGGGCGACCGACTGGACGACGCACGCGAAATCGAAATATCTTTTAAAAATTGGATGTTTTGAATAGCTCATGTTGTTTGAAGGTATAATTTTTAAAAGCTCATGGCTCCTATCATATTCCTATCTATTGATCTAAATCTACGTCTCTTTTACAAGCGTATACCGGTTCGGTCACAGTTTCATGTTTGTTTTGCACAGGCAAAACATGGTCTGGGGGTGCGAGTCCGGAATGTTCGTTTCATGTGGCTAACTCACATTAAATCAAACCCATTCACAATTTTAAAGACGAGACGGGTAAACAAAGGTATGGCTGGAGTAAATTAACATGTTTCAGGACATTATACGCGTAAAGATACTTGAAATTAGCGGTTTTCGTTTGTGCTGAATTTGTTCCGTTAGAACATAGGGTAAGCGATGGGGGGCACGTATAGCGGTCCGGCGTACTTACAAACAAAAAGTCGCTCGCGAGCCCCCACCGGAGACGGGATATTATAATTATTAATCTCAAACACGGAGATAATTTAAGCAAACAAATTAAACCAGGTAAATGTCAGAATAATCCACAAGAAACTTACCAAAATGTACCTCATTAACAGCGTGTTCATTTTTAGCCGGATGCCGGCCAAATTGACCGGCTACTTTCGTATTTTGGCCGGCTACTTTTCAGCACTGTTTCACTCTCTGGCCCGAAAATTCTGGTTTTGATAACAATAATTAGATTTTTTGGTGGTCTTGCAAGCCGCAGATAATATTTCAGAAGTGCCGATGTGGCTATATGTATAAGTCTAGCAATTTACGCGGTGAACTTGTTGCTATCACTGTAGTACCGCGATCAGCGAACGTGGTGTACTATACACTGGGAATCGCTCTCGAGGTCAACCTGGCTCGCCCGATCACAGCCCGAATTATTCTGACGTTCACATCGGGTATAGCCGAAAATTGGACTAACATACAATTACGTTATGCCCACGAATAGCCGACCATTTCCGAATGAAGCCGACTTTTGTTTCGCTCAAACGCGGAAGAGAAAGTCGACGCTTGAGAGCTTTGGTTTTCTGCGTAAGAGTAGGGCCTAGTCTGATGGGTTTGGTAGGTTTTTGATCAAATCTAAAGCGACCACAAGTTACTGAGTCTCATTTTTCATACTTTCGAAACGCCACGTCAATCTATCCATGGTCGATCACGATGTAGCCTAGATTCCTTTTCCGTCCGCTTGCCTCCGTACCTCCGTCCCCACTACCGTCTAGTCTCGTGAGCAGTATTTCGAGCTGGAGTTGGGAGTTGGTAGTGGGGACGGAGGTACGGAGGCAAGCGGACGGAAAAGGAATCTAGGCTAATCACGATGTCAATATTCAACTTAGTCGATCGACATCGCGTTTTGTGGAGGGGCCGTGGTTGTGTGCATCGCGGAAGAGAAAGTCGACGCTTGAAAACTTTGATTTTCTGACTTTGTCTGTTGGTTTTGGGAGGTTTAGATCAAATCTAAACAAACAAAAAATTACTTGGTCTCACTTTTCGTACTACGTCGATCACAGTGTCAAATTTCAGGTCGACCGATATCGCGTTGTGTGTACTGTGTTACAATTGACTACCGGTACTTTGTACACACACGGCGTAGTACAGGCTGGCGTTCAGTGTCGTTAGTTTGAGGTTTTATCAAACATGAACACTGAAATTTAGCTCTCTTTTTCAATTATATTCAACATCAGCAAAAAATCAATAATCAACTCGCGGATTCGTTTTATTGTGAAATTAGTACAGTGAATTAAATTCACTGAAAATTGTGTTCCTATAATTCATTGAATTTAATAAACTCTTTGATTTTACTGTATCGTCAATCAAGTTTATTTAAATCAGTAAAACACTTTGTACAGCCAGGCTGGTCAGGATTCTAGCGGATCATTATCTGGATTGTGAAAACCCTAGGCCCCATTCTATGATGTATTTCAAAATGTTTGTTCAAGTCATGAGCTAAACATAATTCTACACAACAGTCTGGTGAAATTTTGCTATTATCCTTGTCAACTGAATGCAGTTGACAGGCCTGAGTGATATCAAATTAATTTTTCTGACTTTTCTTTTAAACTTTATCCCTTGAAAACATGTTGTAATTGGCAATGATAATGATTATTCTGTATACTGAAATGGTCTTTAATACTGTACAAGAATGCATAAAATTACACCAAAATGTCTTCAAAATTTAAAAAGTTCTTGCCCACCCCGTCCCTGAAACCCTCCCCCTTT
>LD360148.1:104391-123669 GCA_001465055.1 Ptychodera flava | reverse complement strand
CCCATGAAAGAAGGGTACACTTCCGGTTACTCGCATAGTATATTATAAATATGCGCATGCGTAGTCAGTAAGCCGCTGGCGCGACTATTATTTAATAGTTTTGGCAATGCCAGGGAATTTGTAGATGTAGAGATTCATTATCCCTGATAAACTTGGAAATGACGTCACAGAATGCACTGCTATTGGAAAAGCTATAATATTATTCATAATGATCGTCTTCCCTTCCAAGAAGGTACATTTGCCTCTCTCGTGGTATTTGCTGGGAATGAAGGTTTCGGTCGTTTGGAAAACTCTCAATGTCATAACCACCAGCAGTCAAATTGCTGTATTTTCAATCAACGTATTTGGCTGAGAATTAACCAAGCAAAAGCGCACGAATATATAATAATGTTCCATAATCCTGCATGAATAAAAAAAGTTTAACTTTTTATAACACTTTCACTATTTTTGTACTACTATCTATATAAATGTTTGTACTCTTCTCCCTACAGTGTGTTGAAATACTGAGTATTGGCCTAGCTAACGAAACCGTTTGCAGAAGCCATGCTACAGATGACAAAGGAATTCTTGTCAACACTCTTAAATATCGATGTCAGATACAGTTCGACATTCCATCCATTTGACAACATAAACAAGGTGGAAAACCTTGAATTGCACCCCGAGGTTGGGTGGGGTACTCCAATAGAAAAGATGATGGGGCATATGTCGCCTGAATGTGTCACTTTTCCGCGATGGGTAGATTTACAAAAACTATGAATAACAAAACAAATGTCCAATGCTTTAGGAAAACCTTCCAATCAATCAGAATAAAGGTGAAAATTCCCGAAATTTGCCAAGCGAAACCCTTAAATGGGGCACATTTTTTATACATGGGTAGTTGTTTAATAACTTGGGCAGGGCACTCCTATATGAAATATCAAGAAGTATGCTCCCCCCGAAGCTCTAGAATTTTGATGTGATTTTGAGTGAAGTAAGATTAACACCGATCAGTTGTTCGAGGGCGCAGAAGGATCTTAGAGAGCACCCTCTAACGACGACTTTTACAGTCTAGGGTGCAGTTTGCTGGTAAGGAACTGTTTTTTTATGGTCAGACTGAAAATGCTACAAAATATGCAAAAAAAAGTTAGAGCTTCTATGACTAGATATAAAGGATATCTTACCTCCAAGTTGGGCATGCATTCTACTCTTGACAGAAACCAAACCAAATGAAGAAGGCAAGAATAACAGTCATTGCGCTCATGGTCAGAACTGCGGCTCCATCATTCATTGGCGCTGACGGGGTATACATACTGATACTAGTAACTTCAGCTAAAAGGAAAAATGAAATACATAAAAACGAAAAATAAATCTAAGGCGTATTGAAAGTACAATGAACGCAACAGAGGAATATTAACAATTTTAAGACTCTTCTGGTAACACTTTTGCTTAAACTTTCCTCAAGGAATCTTCACAGATTCTCTTTAAAATTTAGGATGGAAATCGGGGGTTACCGTGATAATTTTGGTTCTAGAGGAACAAATTACCAAACACTTACCGACATCCCTTTTTTAACTCTGAGGAGAAAAGTAAAATTTTAGATTTTCGAGTAACAAAGACTGTAATTTTTTTTACACCAAGAGCTTTAAAATGACCCCCCACAAGCCATACATTAGAAAAGAATGGTAAAAATGCGACTGTCAGAACGGTCTTCTACATTAACAGCCATGGGGCTCAGTTGGCTCGAAGGATGTCAACTAATGATAATTGCAAATCAAGGCAAGTCGAAAGCAGTTATCGCTTTTTTGTTGCAATCATTTTCTGTAACGTTCATTTGTCTCGCAACAACTTCGACGGCAAAAGCTGAAAATACCTCGAAATCTATTGACACAATCATTTATCACTTAAAATTATTTGTTAGCCTCAGGGACAAGAACGTAGAATGCGCCTCGAGATCAGATATTCGGACTACCACACTTTTACAATTCTGATCTACCCCTTTTTGGGGTTCATTTTAACGCTCTTTGTGTAAGTAACATTTTCATAGCCTTAGTTTTCCGAAAATCGAAAATTGATTTTTGCCCAATAGAGTTAGGGCAGGGATGACAGCCATTTTGAATTTCAAGTATCGGTAAATCTTGGGTGGATTGTTTTTCTAGTGTCAAAATTTGCACGTTGACCCAGATTATTAATTTTAATTTTGAAAGAGAATGATTTAAAGATTCCCTTAGGAAAGTATGAGCAACAGTTTAAGTCTTTCACTTTCGAGGTGCATACCATAAATCAATAAAATGCTTGGGACCCTACTTTAACGGTGGGAGGGTCAAATCATTCCTAATGTAACCGGAAAGGCACGGTGATTTTCAGCTTCGCCTTTTCGCTCAAAATTTAAATGGCTGGTTATTTAAGTCTTGACAGCAGTAGAAATATCACATTTCCTGTACTGTTTATTTTGTTCATGTACCAGCTTGATACATCGAGGGTTCCACAGTACATACCATGATCTTTATCTCAGTTTTGCACCAATTATCTACTGATCAAGGATGATCATTGTCTTATCCCAGCTTGAATTATAACCCCATTTGCATATGGGCCAGTGGCCTCGACACGCAAATAAAATTGTTTTTAAACGAATTATCTGATTAGAGGTCAATTTTTATCGTCTACCACAATTTTTTATCTTCAACCACCTGAGAAGGCTTTTTTGTAAAGCTCAAGGCGTAAACAAAGTGTTCACCCTTAGTTTTGTGAAAATCTGATTTTATTTATCCGATTAGAGATACCACAGAGACGACAGCCATAGGAATTTAAAATATCAATAACATTTGATAGTTTGTTTCTCCATTACTACAGTTTCAGGATAATTTCGGTTCTTATTATTGATTTCGAAAGATAATTGTTAAAAGTTTGCCTCGGAAAAATTAAAGCGGTTTGAATTGTTCATTTTTTGAGGCCAGAACTACGTGAGGAATCGAGATCCAGTTAACAAATGTCGAAATGACCTGTTTTTTGGCACCAAACAATCAAAATAACTCGGCCATGTTCGATCTAAGGCATTGATACTTTATTCTAGTAGTCATCATGGTTTTAAGGGATTCCAGATATTTGTTGTCAGAGCTCCTAATGATTATTCCGAAGTTTTATTTATTAATTTATTTATTTATATAATTATTTATTTATTTATATTAATAGCCAACACATTGCCCATATTACAAGTGCATTTCATACAGAAAAGAGAAAAACGACAAAGAAAAACAAGAAAATCTAACACGACAAAAATGGACAATGGACATAAAATATTAACTAAGACAAGAATCAAGTAAAAACAAATTAGCCGTGTATAAATCAACCAATAGCTGATGTAAATTGAGTCTAAAAGTAATCAAATTACCAAAAATATCTATTTTTTTCATTGAAAGTAGTATTAAGAATGTTTTAGTTCCGTGGAAAAAAATATTTTAAAATATTAATACGATAAGAAGCAGGTCTAAAAGAAGTGCACGACGCAGAGGGTCCGTGGTGTAAACAGATATTGTATGTTTTGTACTTATTATTAAGAATTTACCACAATTTTGGAATTTTGTTCCACAGTCTCGGTTTCGAATTTCACTGAAACTTTTTTTTGAAAATTCAGAAACAATCAAGAAAACAGAAACGAAAAATCTTAACTTTTATTTGAGTGCTAGGGATTCTCTCCATAAAATGTTACATTTGGGTATCTACAGTGCAGCGAAGATTGAAATGAAACAAGCGACCTAACGGCCGATATAGCTCCGCTGTGTTTATGTAGAGATTGACTATTTTTGACACATGTTAATGAAGAAAGTGAATATTTTTGACAGGTCAATTCAGTGGCCAGAAAAAAGTGGGTAAAATAGCTGCAAAAATACACAATTGAAGATTTCATCATACTTTGAATATATCACATCGGATTATCCCTAAGAATATGTCAACCAAAGCTGTCTGATGAGTAGCTTTTCGAGAATAAAATTGTCTGACCAAAAATGACAACAATTGCCCCCAAAAATAAAAATTGCAGATATCATCATAATTTCAAAATATCAAACTTAGCTCATTTGTAAGAACCTGCACATTGAATTTCAAAGCTATCAGACCAGCCAGTACTTTTCGAGAAACACATTTTTTGACCAAAAATGGCAAAATTGCCCCATTGCAAAAATACGTAATTGCAGATTTCCTCATTATTTCAATAAAGATCAGTTAGTTCATCTATTAGAACCTGTATACCAAATTTCAAAGCTATCAGATGAGTAGTTTTGGAAATACACTTTTTTTGACCAAAAATGGCAAAAATTGCCCCCAAAATACAAAATTATATAATCGCCCAAAATTCAAAATTGCAGATTTCATCATAATTTCAATTAATATCATTTACTTCATCTATAGAAACCTGTATACAAAATTTCAAAGCTATCAGATGAGTAGTTTTGGAAACACATTTTTCGACCAAACATGGCAAAAATTGCCCAAAAAATACAAAATTGGAGATTTCGTCATATCTTTAATACATATCATTTAGTTTATCTATAGAAACCTACATACTAAATTTCAAAGCTATTAAATGTATCGTTTTGGAAATACACATTTTTTGACCAAAAATGGCAAAAATTGCCCTCAAAATACAAAATTACAGATTTAATCATAAATTCAATATATATTACTTACTTTATCAATAGAAACCTGTATACCAAATTTCAAAGCTATCAGACCAGTACTTTTTGAGAAATACATTTTTTTGACCAAAAATGGTCAAAAATACCTTAAAAATGCAAATTTGCATATTTCTGCACAATTTGAACAAATCTGAAATAGATCATCCCTAGGGACATGTGTACCAAATATCAAAGCTATCTGACTGGTATTTTTGAAGAAGAAGATTTTTAAAGATTTTTTACCAAAAATGACAACAATTGCCTTAAAAATACAAATATGCAAATTTCACCACGATTTGAACAAATCTGACTGAAGTCACCCTAAGTAAACTGCATATCAAATTTCAAAGCAATCGGACAAGCAGTTTCAGAGAAGAAGATTTTTTTACCAAAAACACCAAAAAATGCCCCAAAAATACAAATATGCAAATTTCACCACGATTAGAACAAACTTAAGTGAGGTCACCCCAAGTGAACTGCATAAAAAACTTTCAAAGCAATTGGACTTGCGGAGAAGACAATTGTTGACGGACGACGACGGACGACGACGGACGACGACGACGGACGACGACGGACGACGACGGAAAATCAACCTATTTGATAAGCTCCGCGTCGCTGACAGCGGAGCTACAAACGAATTCGTTGATTTCATGATAGTAACATTTTACTTGGCCGTCATTAGCATCGGACCGCAGAGCTACGGGAATAAAAAAATCTGTGCAAGTAAACCAGATATGTTTTAATAAGAATTTACAATTTTGTACAAGAATGCAGTATCTAAACGTGCTCTCTCTGAAATTTTCTACAAAGGCTGTTATATTTTTCATCAGAATATGGTTGTGACCATCGGTAGCAAAGATGTTGTATAATTTTTTCTGGATATTCCAGTTTCACAATCAAGTACATTTGTTTGTTTTCAATAGCTATATAAGCGGGTTTATCCAAATGAGGTATATTGTGTACAAAATTTTTAATCAACGCCGCTCAACTTCTGTCACTCTGTACTAGAAAAGTTTGCCGAGCTCCGACGAGATTATTGCAACAATTTGAGTTTAATGCGAATATGTAGCCCGCCCTCAAAGAAATCGATCACGAAAGGCTTTTGTTTTCCAAAGTCTCTCTCTCTCTCTCTCTCTCTCTCTCTCTCTCTCTCTCTCTCTCTCTCTCTCTCTAATATTTATATTATATATATGTGTGTGTACCTGAATAAAAGTATATATATATAGAGAGAGAATGGCTGACTAGATAGATAGATAGATAGATAGATAGAGAGATAGAGAGATAGATATGTGTATATAGGGATTATTGAAGCATATGAAAAAAGTGATGTTAACATAAAGGCTACTCCTGTTAAACGATCGATTTGAGAGAACACTTAATACTTTTCACAATACTCAAAAAGGTGTGGCCCTGTTTGTTTTGTTGGTGCAATCTTACCTGCACTACAAGATGGTTTTTCCCCAGCTTCGTTCGGACCCGCTCCGAAAATCGCACAAACCATGTTGTTAGCGTGTACGCTATCCTCTACTTCTATCTCCGCGCACAATCTTGTGTATTGCTCGCAATTATCGGCGTCTAGTGTCACCGAAGCAGTGATGTCGCTGAAACTACCAGAGGACACAAAGGTGGTTTGTCCGTCCGGTGCATTTCCTCCTCGAGCTGTAGCTTTGGTAGATTTTACTGTATAGTTCACACCACTGAAGAAGAGCTGTATTCGTGACGGTGTCACAAATCCCTCTATTGAATACTGCACGTCGAAGGTCGCCGAAGTTGGTCTATCCAATTCGAAACCACTGATGACAGGGTTGGGATCTGTCAATATCAATTTCTCCAGCGCAATATCTGCACGAAAGAAGAACGCATTGTTAGACGTACCTGATGTAGTTGACAATTAATACTTTGCTGGATAGGAACCACCGTGAGAGCATATTATACTCCAATATTTTCCGAGAGAAACTTTCACGTAACAGCTGCGGAACTCTTCTTTTGCAATACATAGCAGTTCGGTATATTATTTGCTTTTAGAACATGTACACACAAGGCATAATGATACCAGTAGATATCTTCAAAACCCTAATATCGCTGATCTAAAGCTCTAATTTATGTTGTTGTTATTGTTGTTGTCGCCATCGTTCCTCTCCGTCTGTTTGCTAATGGTGATTTAGCATTATACAATTTTCTAAATCGCTCCAGTTTCCGAAATCATTTGTTTGGCATTTGCAAGCTTGTTTTCTAATTCATTATAACCCAGAGCGCAGTTAGTCAAAATGACATACCGCGGCAATTTGTTGTGCTTTCTGTCCCACCGTCAATTCGTATGCAGGAATCGTCGTCTTCAAGGCGTGCATCGTCCACAGCTGTTACTACAGCACAAAGGTGTGTGTACGAGCCACAATTTGCCAAATCTCCCGCCAATGGAGTCCCTCCTCTAATTAACGTTTTCTCTCCCGGCGATACTGTTTCGCTGAGTATCACTTCAGCTCCAGCAGACACTATGGTCTTATGCTCAAAATCCTCATTATCGGTGTAGTACAGTGTAACCTTCGTCACTTGGGCTGTTTCATCACCGCTGATCATACAGAGTTCAAGTTTAAAGTCAATCTCAACCTCATCCTCGCACATGTCCGAGGTGAGAGTTGCTGGAGACAAGACTGTGAACCAGCCGGCACCAACGTCTGTGAAGTAAAATTACAATTAAAAGAATTACGTTGCCATAACACTGATTTACGACACTCTTCTGTCTTTAGATCTCACAAGGATATACGTTTTTGCCGACATGTACTTGGCCGCTGGCTTTGAATCTAATCGATTCAACGACATGTTACCAACTGATAAGTTTATGGTATTGGTTATGATGGATGGACGGATATACAGAGATCTGTTCTTGTAAAAATTATGTAACATTAATTTTAATGTGTTAAAATTAATTTTATTTAGTCTCGAATTAATTTTATTGTGCTGTCAATTAATACTCCATATTCCTTGCATTAATTAAACATATTTAAAATTAATCTTGCATGTTGGAATTAATAGTTTGTAACATAGAATTAATTTTATTCTTATCTCGAATATTTTTTATTTTCTTGGAACTATTTTAATCTGTTAGAATCAATTTTATATACTGGAATTAATTTTGTGTACTCTAGAATTAATCTACAGGTATATCGAAATGATTTTCTATTTTCAGTAAATTTAACGTCCTGAATTAATTTTATGTAGTCTAGAATTAATTTTACTAGTACCTCGAATTATAGTGGCAGAATTAATTTTTTGTGACGGCTAATCCCACATTCCTTTGTACTCGCTTCTTATTCAACATGGCGGCCTTCAGGCCAGCCTCGTCGTCGAGTTGTCATCCCAGTAAGGAATCAAGGAGGATTCTACTCTTTTCTGCTCGACCCGAAGTCGGTTGTTCGACTTTTTGTTTTGCCCCAGAATATAGACTTTACAGGCGATCAATAGCAAGTCTGGCAGTTTTCGTTTGTTTGATGTTGCAGGGACTATTGTCTTTGCGTTTTGATGACTTGGCGAGGACAGACCAAATCCGACCCGCGTGCTTTAAATTATCATTCATAAATTAAGATATTTGTTATTCGCTTAAAGCCCCGATAGCTGTGAATATTGAACAAACCGTTTTTTTTCAAAATATTTTCAGTTTTTCCAATAATTTTCTTCGAATAAGACCCATTAGAGACTGAAAACGTGTATAACACTGTCATTAGTGTCGAAAGTGGCATGTAAATTCAAATATTTGAACAGTATCTTAGATATCCCGCCATTTTTAAAAATTATTCATGTGACACAGAAAATAAAGATTACGACAATAAAATGTTGGCCATTGTGTGTGGTGTAAATGGCATCATTTTTGTTTCTTGGATGATCACGATATGTATGTTCATGAAAAACTGCATTTTGTAAATGTCTCTGAGAGCGCCATTTTTCGAGTGCGGCACCCATTTATTATTTAACCTATTACATTGTGTAGGCATGGTCCAAAT
Source organism: Ptychodera flava (assembly GCA_001465055.1). Classification (NCBI taxonomy): domain Eukaryota; kingdom Metazoa; phylum Hemichordata; class Enteropneusta; family Ptychoderidae; genus Ptychodera; species Ptychodera flava. The sequence goes on along the minus strand of LD360148.1, from coordinate 115,022 downwards.
CAGCGAGCAGTGATACTTCTGTACACATCCTTCAGTTAGCACATGGGGGGCCAACGTTCATCGAGTCACAGAATAGTTGTTTGAAAAATTCATTGATATACCGAACAGCAGTACTGGCGTGGGCATCCAAACCTCTTTTGTCGTAGTTTTAGCAAATCTGTAAGATCTCAATTATTTCATTGCTTGGAAATGCGTACTAAGGCAAAGTGGTTTGTGTGCGTAGTAATTTTGCAGTATGCATATGTTATAACCTGGTGTATGACGTTTTGCTGTTTGTACTATTCGCAGGGACGTCAACGGGGGAATGGCTTAAACAGAATCCAACATCTAATGGACCAATTGTGAATGTCTCACGCGAGTGAACTCGATGTACAATAAGACAAGCCTCAGAGTTGCCAATTCAAGGTGTTCATGTGACAGATAATTGTACTTTTATTCACATTTACAGATAAATGACTTCAGAGAATGAAAGCATGCAGCGAATCATTTTTATTTCCTAGAATATTTCTGAACACTGAAACTGCTTTTTGACGGGATGGATACTTATGAACATCAAGTAACCCCCTCTGAGCTGTTTGAAAAACACATGACCCCCCCTCCCCTCTTTGCAGTTTTGAAATTTAAGGCGAACCCCCGGATTTTGCCCGCCCATCCCCGGCCTATAGCTCTGCATGGCAGGGCTGTGTTTTACCGGCGTTGGGTGGGAGGCCGTATAACGCCGGTAACAGACAGCCTAGCTTCAATAATTGTAGCCCTTGGTTGGTGGGGTTTGCGTTTCTGTCGTGTGACTCGCGCCTTCCCCCTTGGAGGGCTACAATGCCAAACTCATATTTTCACGTAAAACGCCACTGTTGATCTCCAGTGGACGCTCAAGGGCCGCATTTTCAGAGAATCTCGCCTTACCGTGTGCAACTTTCACCACAATCCTACTCCCGGATAATGTTAGAATCGTTGTACGTATCGATGGTCAACTGTACTCCTTGCAGCTGAAAAATGACAGTTCAATAACTCGGGTACGAAGTCAGTTCAAACTAGACCGCCGTCGTTGAACTCTGTACCAAGCCGACTAGTACCATTACATTTTAGGGGTGGCTGACAGGTGTGAGGGATTGAATGAGCATGCTTTACGGCAAGCCCTACACGAGTATGGCGAGAGTGTCTGCCTTGCAAGCCGTCTCCTGAGCCAAAGCCGGACACTCTTGCCATACACGTAGGGCTAGCTTATGGGATTGGTGGGAGGGTAGGACAAACGGGAGAGTAATTTCCATGACAATATATAACACTTGGTGAATAAAGACAGTTGCTCTGTCTTCTCAACTTTCTCAAATAAGTTCAACTACCTACTGGTTCAATCCTACACGGGAACGGGTTATTTAAAACAGTTAGAACTTTATGTTCATGCACATTGTCCGATGCGTGTGCTTAAGCTAAACTACATAACTGCTTCAACTTTCATAATTAAGTTCAACCATCTACCTCCATGGTTCAACTACATTATCAAGATACCACTATAGTTGAATGTCGAAAGAGTACTGCTAAAACGCATTGTATTCCCATCGAAATCTGTTCGCCTAAAAAGGTTATTGTACAAAGTTCGGAAGTGGGGTGCCAAAACGGCAATCTTGTCCATGACGGCGCGACTTTGCGCAATTTTTAATAGCGAATATTTATCGACGATTTCGGGATTACTAGAATAAATTGCTTTGTGCCATGGCACGCCGGGTCTACAGTAGTAGTAGTAGTAGTAGTAGTAGTAAGAAGGTAATCTGATCACGTTGCAGCAATTCCATCACAGAGTTAAGAGGCAAAAATACACAAACAAATCGTCCAAAAAAATGGAATGGGCGAACAGCAGATGTTGAAGACAATAGGAAACGAGTTTAGGCTAAGTCAGAGCCTTCATAACAATATTTCATGACAAGATAACCGTGTAGTTCTGATTTAAACAACAACGCTTCACATTGACGGATAGATGGGGAATGGAATTCCAAATTTTAGTAGCTCGATACACAAATGATCTTTGACCTATGCCTGTCTTTAGCATTGGCTGGTAAAATTTACAACTACGAGTATCTAAACAATCCATTTCTGAGAGAAGTTGTCGACATTACTCTTAGAGCCTCCCTTACGAATCGGAACTATTAGCAAAGTTGCATCAGTCGGGAAATCTACCACTATAAGCTTCAAAATTAAAAAGAGTTACCAATATATGCATTTCACCACTTTACAGTTCTAGTCAAGCCTTAGACTGGCTCTAACGTCGATACAAGACGATGCAAGAGTTTGTTAAATGGCGGGTAAATACCCGATATAGGCTATATCGAAGATTTTACCGCCTTACAGATCCGACCAAACCGCAGTCCCTCCACCCACTGTGGCCTAACAAAACAATCTTTATACGTCTATATCATATAGTCTAGTAGCAGTAAGTATCGATAGGATATCTTATAATATCGCGGTGTTCTCTTGTTATCCGAGTATCTGTTATACAGCAAAGACATTACGAGACAGCAGACTTTGCATAGAGTGAATATCTCTTTCACATCTTTAGAAATAGATATGGCAAGTTTTTCAATGGTCACTGGCCTCTTGGCTTTCAGCGATAGGTGTATTCTTGCAGTAATTGAAAAGAAACAAACGGTCCTACGACCATTTTCCAATCCTCCGAAAAGATAAAGTAACAATAACTACTGCTGCTAGTGCCACCGTTTTCGTTAGCGCTCACTCAGCCCCCAAACACCTGTCGGCCACCCCTAAAATATAGTGGTACTGGTCAACTGGGTACAGAGTTCAACGATGGCGGCGTGCCCGAGTTATTAAACTGTCATTTTTCAGCTGCAAGGAGCACAGCACAGTTGACCATCGATACGTGGTAACAAGGATTCTAACATTATCAGGAAGCAGGATTATTGTGAACTTTGCACACGGTAAGGCGAGATTCTCTGATAATGCGGCCCTTGAGCGTCCACTGGAGATCAACAGTGGCGTTTTAGGGAGCGTTCAGTTATTACGGTCGGGGTTGGCCGGCAAAATCCAGGAGGGTCACCTTAAATTTGAAAACTGCAAGAGGGTCATGTATTTTTCAAACAGCTCAGGGGGTAGCTTAATTTTCATAAGTATCCAAAGGATTCGCTGCAATCGATGATTTCATTCTCTGAAGTCATTTAACTGTAAATCTGAACAAAAGTATAATTATCTGTCACATGAACATCTTGACTAGGCAACTCTGAGGCTTTTCTTATTGTAAATCGAGCTCTCTAGGGGTAATGAACAATTCCTATAACAAACATATTAGATATATAGCAAGTTTTGTCAGGGAATTTATTTAACAGTTACCTGTAGACTACTAGTAACATGAAAAGTGAAATATACTTTTAGGTGAAATTCCAATATCATAATTGTTGTCAACATCTGAACTTTCAAATACCCTATTTGAATCAAGTACATTTGTATCAAATATCAAACACCTATAAAAGCACAAATGAATTTAGTCTAGCATTGTAAACACATTATTCATAGTTTTCTCATATACTCCAATGTATTGTGAATAAACATTTCGGTGGAATCCATTTGTAACCTCCCTAATCTAATCCAATACATTAATATTAATAATAAAGAGTACATAATACACATATTTACCTATTTTTGTATTTTAAAAAAAATATTCATAGTTTCTTCATGGACTCCTATGTATAGTGGATGGACATTTTCAGTGAAATTCCAAAATCAGATTTCTTGTGCACATAATATGATACACTTTGAACAATCATATTCTAATCAAGTATAATTATGTTAATTATTCAACGTCTGTATATGCACAAGTATAGCAAGTTTTTCATTGGAAAAAAATTATTCACAATTTTATCATAGACTCCCATGTATAGTTGATGAACATTTTTGGTGAAATTCTAAAGTCAAATTTTTGTCCACATACCAGTTGTAACGAACCTATTCATATCAAGTACTTTTATGTCAATTATTAAATATCTATAAATGCATAGATATAGTTTTGTATTGATAAAGTATAACACAGTTTTCTCATAGACTACCATTTATAGTGAATCAACATTATCAACAGCTGATTATCAATTAAATTGCGATCCACCCGTCCCGTCAAAAAGCAGTTTCAGTGTTCAGAAATATTCTGGGAGATAAAAATGATTCGTTGCATGATTTCATTCTCTGAAGTTATTCAACTGTAAATCCGAACAAAAGTATAATTATATCTGTCGTATGAACATGTTGAATTGGCAACTCTAAAGCTTGTCTTACTGTAAATCGAGCTTACTGAGGGAAATGAACAATTCCTATTACTTACATATTAGAGATATAGCAAGTTTTGTCAGGGAAATTATTTAACAGTTACTTGTACTGAGACTACAAGTACCATTAAAAGTTAGATAATACTATTAGGTGAAATTCCAATATCATAATTGTCGTCCACATCTAAACTTTCAGATATCCTATTTGAATCAAGTACATTTGTATCAATTATCAAACATCTCTAAAAGCACAAATTAATTTAATTTAGCATTGTAAAAAAAATATTCTTAGTTTTCTCATTGTCTCCAAATGTATAGCGAATAAACATTTGCGTAAAATTCCAAAACCCAATTTCTTGCACACATATCGACCTTTTACCATCCTAGGCTATGTAAGTACTTTAAAATGAATTATCAAATGTCTATAAATACACAGATTTTGATAGTTTTGTATTGGAAAAAAATATTCATAGTTTTCTCATAGACTCCCATGTACAGTTAATCTACAGTTTGGTATTATTCCAAAATCCAATTTCTGGCAAACACATCAATTTGTTACTACTAATCTCATCAAGTACATTCATATCAATAATCGAGAGTACATAAATACACGGGTTTACCTATTTTTGTATTGGAAAAAATTATTCATACTTTCCTCATAGACTCCCATGTATAGTGGATGAACATTTTCAGTGAAATTTCATAATCAGATTTCTCGTACACATAATATGCACCGTTGACCATCATATTCTAATCAAGTACAATTATGTTAATTATTGAACGTCTGTATATGCACAAGTATACCAAGTTTTTCATTGGAAAACATATTATTCACAATTTTTTATCATTGACTCCCATGGATAGTGGATGAACATTTTTGGTGAAATTCTAAAGTCAAATTTTTTGTCCATATGCCAGTTTTAACCACCCTATTTTCATTTAAGTACATTTTTGTAAATTATCCAATATCTATAAATGCATAGATAATGTTGATTCACTATACATGGTTATGTATGAGAAAACTTTGTAATACTTTTATCAACATTATCAACAGCTGATTTTCAATTAAATCCAAATATCAAAATTTTGTACACACATGCTGGCGCAAAAATATTACGATCCACCTGTAATTCTGTCCAACCCCTGTGAGGGATAATTTCAAAATTATAGCAAGTCAGAAGGGGAAATCTGAGCATTAACACCTTGTGAATTTGTAAGGAAGGTCATTTGAAAAAATCTAAGATTTTTTTTTGATTCTATTACTCCATACCCCGCCCCAGGTGTTTGTGTATGCAGCTTTACTCAAGCAATGTGGGGGGGGGGGGGGAGTCATGAATTTTTTGTCGTCTTAAGAGGGGTCATCAATTTTTTGGTACAATGGGTAGGGGGGTTCACTTACTTTGACTGATGCGCAGGAAGAATTTTCCGGCCCACCCCGGCCATAATAACTGAACGCTCCCTAATCCCCGGCCATAATAACTGAACGCTCCCTTATTCTGTTGGAAATCCATAGCAGAAGTTGCAGTGCAGGTGAACTCGCCATGGCATTCGCGTTGGTGACGCGGAATACTGGATGACCACGAAATAGGATGGTCGCTGATACAATTAAACATTCAATGTTTCCAGTGTGAGCATTTTGTGCTCATATGATAAAAAGAATCACACACCAAGGACCTCACACTCGTTGGGGATATTTTGTCTGGGCTCGCGTGAGACAAAATATCCCCAAACCGTGTGAGAAACCTGATCCCAGGTTCTTAGGGGTGTGAAATTCTATTATTCCAAGAAATCGTCCCACCCTATGTGCTCATGGGTTGAATGAGATTAACAATGGCGGCGAATACGAGCGCTTCCCTCGCATAGAGAGGGAAAAGTAGGCTTTGCGTAAGTTTACAAGCGCGGCTGGGCACTTCGTGCACCTAGCCGAGGTGGTTGTGCTCGAAAACGAAGATCAATGCAAGTTTTGGATTCAAAATCGGCTGTTTTCGACGGAGAAACTGCCCGCCGTATTTCTGCAGGAGGACCAGCGGTTTTTTCTATATCAGTCTGCAGGGCTGTGGTGGGAGGCCCTATAACGCCGGTAACACACAGCCCTGCTATGCAGAGCTAGTAAAAACACAGAAGAGCAGAGGACAGCAGGTTGTTAATTCCGTCGACGGCCAAAGTCCAACTAACACAGAACATGCTTTCTTCAAGCAATTTCCGGCTAATCACATGACTCCAGAACATATTTCGGATTGGCGTCCAAATTAAACTTGACATCATGGTTATTCTTGATCAAGTATGTGGCGGAAAATTCTCCTTCCAGAACCTTCCCAGACATACTTAGCAACACGTGTGATCCATTTTTTCCACATCGTCGATCCTGAACTCACTGTGGCCAGGAATGTGAGAGCAAATCGATCCCACACTGGTGCATGTGTTCTCACACTCCCAGGGTACAAGTGCTGTGAGAATCCACGTTTGCATGCTTTGGCATCATGGCAACCGCCGATGACTGTAGCATGTGAAATATGTCATAATCAAGTCGACATCGAGTTCCGCCTTAAATTAGGTCAAGGGAAAAATCAAGTAGTGGTTCCAGCTATCAGGCATACCCTAATTTTACGTGCCGACCCCAAACGTTTTTGAAACCCTCAGTAAACGTGCAAGTTAAAAATGATAAACAGACGTGAAATAACATAAGAAAAACAAATCAATGGGAATTTCACTGCTCTATGACGTCATTTTATTGTTACATGCTAATGTCACAGTCTGAAAAGTGTAGGAGAGTTTGTCAGTTTAAATTACATCCAATGTTGGAATGATGAATAACGCGTATATTTTCCACGTAGTACCAAGTGACACGAACAGAATTTTGTGTTGATTTACTAATTTGGTTATGCTGTAATATCTTCCACATCGGCATTTCACACGTCAGCATCTTTAATTTAAGAAAGTGACGTGATTGCACATATGTACAGGTAAAGCCGCGTGATGTTTCAACGTGACAAGGTGGTAATAAAAGTGCCGACAATGAATATGTTTGCCGAGTCAACAAATCATGAAGCGTCAGCAATTATTTGTATCACGAGATGGTGTGTCATTAGAATACAATGTGTATTACCTTTAGAGTAAAGTCAACTTGCATTGTATTGAGTCAAGTATGAAATTCTTTCAGAGAGGAGACGATTATTAAAGAGCTGAAGTCGTAACTCTGGTGACTTCCTGTGCTGTAAATAAAGCCATCAACTTCAATTCTACCGGCATGTTCGTCGTCAATTAAACAAGTATTACGGTCCTTGGTACCTTGTAAGAACCGGACGACGTACGACTACTGTTTGCAACATACAACTTGAGGCTTTCCCAAATACCAAGAGTGTAGATGGGGAGACCTTTGGCCGACTATTTCGGCTAGTGATGTGCGTAGTGTGTATGAGATTTGATTCAGTCACAGAGTAACATAAACAGAGTGGCAACACTTGCATGCCTTTTGTTCCATGGTCGTCTCGGTAGACTATTGGCTTTTCATATTAAAATGAGCTTCAAAGGTGTTAAACTTTTTGGAGGCTTGGTTTGTGGTTGATAATTACACGAGATTATGCGAAACATACGACGAGATGGCATCGTACTGGCAGTCGCGTAGCAACCATAGTTACTTTGTGAGCTCTCAGGCCAGAAACACTGCCTCACGCCAATCAAAACATAACACGCCAGCAGTTTCATAAACATGTCCTTTCTTGGCGCACGTGTAAAAGACGGTATGACTGACCGTAAACCATTGAGTATAAGCAGACAGTATCGATAAAAGACTTTCAAATTTGGTTCAAACACACTCATTATACATTCATAAAAATATGAGAGGAATTTTTAAAACGGTAAAACCCACTTTCCTGAAGCTCAAAACACTCCCGTTTTCGCCAGCACATCAATTCCGATCAGCACCACACGACAACAACAACACAAGCTTTGTCGAACATACTTTCGCTTAACAATTGGTGAAAATCCCAAAATTACCGAAGGGTGCATGGTCGGCACTCTTCGGACAAGAGAGCCAAGAGCTTCGTGAGGCGAGGCAAACATGGATTGCTTACGTAACCGCTTCACGCCTTAAACAATAGCTGTTGCCACTCTGTCTATGATATTACTCTGTGATTCAGTGAATGCGATCATTACATAACTAGGTTTACAAGTCCATGTTTTTTCTAATCTTGCCGATATTGCATATGGCTGTGTCACTAGTTTTGAGGTACAAAATACACAGTACAAAGTCTTTGTGACAATGTGTTCTGGGTTGACGTCAATCGTCCGCTACCGGCTACGAAACGCGGTCCTCTACCTTCTTCAGGACGAGTTTGACCCTAAAAGTTTGCTATCCCACAAATCGGGTGAAAGTAACCGGGGGAATTATCATTCGAAAAATAAAGGGGAAATGCTCATTTTCCGATTGAAATTTCATGGATGGAACTTTGTTCAAACAAGCCTATGATTGCCCTGACTAAGTTTTACCATGAAAACACAGACTCTTGGCAATTGTTGCAACCGAGAATTATATTTTGATACACTTATATTCTATTTATGCAGCTAAGGGGATTTGAGCAATGGCTTGTGTGCTGGGGGGATATAGGTACCATGGGTTGCAAGGTTGAATACTATAGAGAAATTACAGACAAAAAAATAACAAATGAAATTTTATGTGTCTCGAAAGTCTGACAATGAAAGACTCCAACTTTTGCACAAACTTTCCCCAACGAAAGTTTCAACCATTCTTTCGCCAAAATCAAGAATAAAATTCAGGGGTCGTGGCAAAAGTTCGGTACTAGAAAAACACATTACCTAACATTTACCGATATTTGAAATTCAAAATGGCCGCAATCCCTGTGTTGAACTAAGACAGTGACAATTGTTCACATTCTATCAAAGAGCTTTAAAATGAGGCTACCAAGTAGATCGGAAAGGATTGTAAAATCTTAAGAGTCCGAATATCTGTCCCCGGGGCACAACTTTATGGGGTTTGGGGAATGTACTTGTGTGCCAAGTATTTCTCCAACCTCCTCGCAGTGTATGTGCACAGGGGCAGACAATTGACCGATTGTAACATGTCCACAGTCGTTTCACGCATGTGAATTATCCTCGGGTATTTTGAACAAAATTACAATTCTAATGGAACAGTGACCTCTGTTTGCAACAGCTCTTCCATCGATTTGAAAATCCTCACAACTCGACCACTAGTTTGTGCTCCTCACATGGAGCCTCTTGCCTATCACCCTCCCCTCCAAATCGCATGCAAAATTTTTCCAAAGTTGCCCGATGAGCAAGGGAAAACATAAGCGAATCAAAGTAAAAACCTTCATACGCGTTCTTCTGCTGACAGCTTTGCTTGTGACCCATGTGTGTGGCCCTTCCTATATTTTTAATTAGAATTTAGTTTTAAAAGGACGGAGCCGTGAACGACATGCGTGGAATCGTGTTCATTGGTTGCTTTCTTAACACATTTATTACGAACGCACAACTTAGATTTTATCGACTTATTAATTATATTACCATGTCCTTTCCATTGCTTTTTAATTAGTCTAGCTGAACCATGTGACTGCCCACAAATATAGAAATTACGGGCGACGCGCTGACCATTAACGTTTATTTGTGGGCAAGGGCGAGAGGAAAGCCAAAAATTAACGGGCGAGGCTTGCCGAGCCCGTTAATTTGGTTTTCCTCGAGCCTGCGCCCACAAATAAACGTTAATGGTCAGAGCGGAGTCTGTTATTTCCATTATATTATCAGGGAGCCCGAGAAACCCGTCAAAATTTGCGAAAATTTCCGGAGCGAACGACAACTGGGCCCCAGAAACTGAGTAATACGCGATGCACTGTCACGCGCGCTGTAAAAATTGGCAAATCGAGATGTTTTCAGAAAAAAATATCTCAACTTGACCTACAAGTGCTCCATTTTATTTTGTAATTGATTATGATTTACGTTTGAGCTGTAAAGTTACGATGCTTTCAGTTGTTTATCTTATTATTCATATTCACGGGCATGTAAACAAACCATTACTGTGTATTTGTGGTCAGTCACGTGGTTCAGCTCGACCAATCAAAATGCGACGGGCAGGGCATGGTAATATAATACACAGTAATGGTTTGTTTTCATGCCCGTGAATATGAATAATATCGCAAACTTAGTACCTTTAATGCTAATACGAAAATTGTGATTTGTACAAAGATCATAATCAACCACAAAATAAAATGGAGCATATGTGGGCCAAGTTGAGACGCTTTTCAAAAAGTCTCCGGATTTGTAAAATTTTTGCAGCGCGAGCACTACTCACTGACAGGTTCTGGGGCCCCGTTGTCGTTTGCACGGGAAATTTACGTTTTGGTTTTTTTTTTGTTT
>LD360148.1:91711-102980 GCA_001465055.1 Ptychodera flava | reverse complement strand
TGAAAGTTTTGCCATCTTAAAGGGGGGTGTCATAAGATTTTTGGAGCAACGAGTAGGGAGGTGCACTTAATTGTTGACTGGTGCACGGGAAGAATTTGCCGGCCTGCCCCCAGCCATAATAACTGAACGCTCCCTTAGGTTAAAGACAATATCTTCGGTGCAGGATAAGATGTAGAGCAGTATTAACTCCCTATTCTGTTATGACAACATTGTCCTTGACCGTATTCTGCTAGTATCATTGTCCTTCGCCCTATTTCTCAATGATAGTACTTTAGGGTTATTCTCGAAGTTTTATCGATACCGCATCGTATTCAGTACAAGTGATGTATCCGTATTTTGTCTCGTTGGTGCGCAACTCGTTAAAATACGTACACATTCCTTTATCATACATGCATACTTTGGTCGTGACTATTTTCCTAAGGGCGTTCCGAAATTAGCGACGAAATCAACTGAAATCGACCTTGCTTCTTCTCGCTGTACTAATAAAAAGCCGGTTGCTAAGGAATGATAGCATTCGTATCATTTGTCGATATTATTGGGCTGTTGGGCCATTCCACTTGGGGGGGGGGTTTATGGTACACTTTTAGAGCGAACGATGGCGACACAGGTTTTCACAATTTGAAGAACGACTATGTATAAGTTTTGTATGGCGGGAAAACATTGGCTTGAGTGCGTGAAATGAGTTTTTTTTTCGTGTTTTGAAACCATAAGCTAATCATTGCGCGAAAGTTATGAGGCCCGCCAAAAGTCGGGCCATAAAACCCGCGCCAGCCACATTTAGGGACCGTGCGCCAGCGTTCGATTTCAAGCTCGATCGAGCATGACCAGCTCAGAGCATACTATACTAGAGCAAGCAGCTCGACGACATCTGTGAATGTAAAATCTTAAAGGTATTTACATCGGCAGCTCGTGTACTTTCGTTACTGGCTTACGTAAATAAATATAAACTTGTTTCAACAACGGAAACGAAAGTTTGATTTTTTTCTTTGGAGTTTCTTACATTGTATCCAAAACCGCACGGATTGACCTTGAATCTCACTGTACAAATAAGAAATATAATATGTGCACCTTTTCTGTAGCGAGTGTTTTCAGTATTTGTCAGATTTTTGTAGCTCGTTTATGGCTACACACGATATAATTCACTACCTAGATATATAAAATTGTCATTAGGAAACTTGTCGTATAGCGGGTCTGTTATGATGCACTGTTTACCGGGACCGTAATCTTCAGCAGCGTAGATGACTTGAAAACAGCGTATGGGATGGGATCGGCCGTGAACAATGAAAGGTGTAGGTCGCAATAGAATATGTACAAATTTTCAATGCGTTCGTTTGTTTGTGCATTTTTAATAAAAATTTGACCATTATTATCAATGACGATTCGGAGTGTCATAAGTCTTATTCGCTCAGCTGATTTATGTATATGAACATACCAACGAAGGTCACGCATACGCCTAGCTGTAGGTAGTTCCGATTACAGTGAAAATATAATTCGTATTTTAACCTGTTAAAATACGGGTTCATATCAGCACTCTCTAAACAATAGGAGAATGGCGATTCATGTATAGCATTTATGATAATCACCGTCACCCTACTCTTTGGTGAAAATAGTGTCTTTCACCATATCCAGCACTGGAAACATTATCCGTCATCTTATTCTACGGTGAAATCATTGTCCGCCACCTTATTTTGCTGTGAAAATACTGCCAATCATCCCATCCAATACTAACACTACTATCCTTTACAGAATTCTCTACTCACTTATAGCATTGACTCCAGCCATATTCTGTTGTGAATAGTTGTGAAAAAGTTGCCCCTTGTACTATTAATTCTGTAGTGAAACTACTGTTCTCCACTGTATACTGTCCTCATTATATTGTCCTACTCCCTATTGGGCATGGAAACGCTGACCTTCAACCAATTTTTCTATCACACTGTCCACCAGCTTTTACTGGAGAGATAACGCTTTCCTTTCCTCAAATTCTTCCCTGAAAATTATGTTCTCATCCTCTCTGTACTGTCCTTCACGGTCTTTCAATGTCCTTCTTTGGTTGACCTTCGCTCTCGTCAGAGTCTTATATTACTCACAGTATAACGCGGCCTGACGATGCAAAATTTCAACCCCAATATAAAAACGTTCACTCAAAGAAAAATGCTACTTACGCCATTGTGTATCTCCAGCTCTTGCTTCCCCGATTTCGGAAAGTTTGATTTTGCAACTTGCTCCATGTCTTCTGTTCTTTTATAGTAAAGCTTGTCACTCGAATGTCGTAAATTTACAAATATAAATGGTGACGTGAAACAGTTCGACGCGTCTATTGGTCAACATTAGAAGCAACCAACCAACCGAAAAACAAACAAATAAACAAACAGACACAAACACTGGTAGAATAGTCATATTTTATTCTAATAGTCGTCAACAGGAAACTTAGTCATGCATTTTTCCGGTTGAAAACGAAAGAAGGATAAGTGAACGTGTAACTAGTAACGAGCACGCTGGATATTGTTTAAATACAATTAGCAGAGAGTGTAAACCTGTCAGCGAAAAAGTAAAATGCTTTTGGGATTTTTTTTGGGCGGTGGGGAGTGAGGAAGTAATACATTGAGCGATTTGTTTACGACAGGGATCACTCCAACTCGTTTAACAGTGTTATGGACATCTGTTTAGAAGAATTCGGTGATCATATTAACTGTGAATAACCTGCAATTGGCAATATTGATGCAAGCTGGCCATGAAAATTTTGCCATGAACCGAAACAAAAGAGAAATCAAGTCCAAAATGATTACGTGTAAACGTATACCGTATTCGTCGTGAAAACGAGAAAACACACAGCCATAAGCTTAAGGCCGAACAAAAATACGTACGCGTGTTTCCGGCAACTCGACCTACCCTAGAAAACTGCCCGCTGACTCTAAATGTTTTTGGTTTTTATTTTTGCATTTCTTACTGTATGGGTCTCGGCCAACACAATCAAAGACTTATATTCCCCGACCTACCAATCCTTATTTTTATTTACTCTGAGACCCGACTATATTTCCGGGTACAAACATGTTAGAATGGACTTCATAAATCTTACCAATAGCCTGCTTATTGTTGCTAAGTAATATGTTCTGCTGTTCTTTACAATGTGTTTCCGTTTTTGTTAGGTGATAGGTTAGTCACTGGTATAATAATTTAGGCAATTTTATGCAGCGCATGCGCAGATAAGCTGACGTTTCAACACAAAGTCCACATGACTGTCATACGTTTTTTTTCTGTGACTCCCATATCGTCTTGCGCCATTGCTGTCGTTCTGTGCAACCATGACGACACAAGCTTGAAGAATGTCTTGCGGGAGGAGGCTCAACCTCATTTAAGTACTCTGCATTCGACAAACCCTTTGTAGCATTTTTAAACCACACGAGGTGAAAAATTCGAAGTGAAATTTGCAATTATAATACCGACAGAGCAACGTACATGCACGAAATACTGACAATCTTGAAAATCTGGAGAGAGAGAGAGAGAGAGAGAGAGAGAGAAACAGAAATATATATAATTAGCAAAGATGGTGAACATCTATATTTACTAACCACTAAAAGTGACTTTGTGTTATTTCATTTGAGTGTTTATGTTCCAGTTTTTTCAATCGATCGGCTGTTTCTCGTATCTTTGTAGAATATATATCAACGTGAGAAAGATACGGTAGAGCAGTTGAGTTCATCTCTCTCTCTCTCTCTCTCTCTCTCTCTCTCTCTCTCTCTCGTCCAGCATACCATTTTCAATGATGTTATTTTAGCTTATTACATCAACATAAACACAGTCCCTTCACGAGGGGCTGTGACATGTACCGGTTCGCATTCATCTCCTTGCGCTCTTTTTTGTTCCTGCCGTGTTTCATATCATACACGCAGAACTTTCTAAATGTTTGCGGTCTAATAATAGCGTGAATGGAAGGATAAACGTTAGATGGAAGCATTGATGGTGAAGTAATAGTGGAATTCAAGCAATGCACTTTGGCAGTCTGTCGTCTACAGGACGTGTGATGAACACGAAACCAACATTGGCAAACCAGCTACTCGTAGCAGCAATCGCGTACACCAAAACAAATTCCTAAGTCACAAGTTCAAGATTCGAAAGTCGAAATCAAAATGAAACCGTTATCGCTTTTTCCTGATGAAACTTACAAGCAAACCATTACCCCTTGCGTACTGAACCATCCAAGAAGCCGCAATCATAAAGGCATGAAAGACGTCCATTCTGCAGGTGAAATTCCACTATTCAGAAAGTTGCAATGTTAAAAGCGACAGCAAAAACACGATTGAGTTATAATGTTTAACACGACATTAACCACGGATTGAAATACTGATCACTTCAAGGCCAAAATTTGCATCGTAACTATGGAGACTAGCGGTTCGTTTCTGAGTAAAACAGATTGAATTCCGAGACGCGGCAACTATTATCTAAACGCTACCAATCACAGGATTTGTCAGCTACGTTAAATTTGTAAAATTTGTTAACTTTGATACATTTATCTGTCAATCATTGCTTCCCGGGGTCATGAATGAATAACAACTGTGTAGCGGATCAATTTGACAAAATGAATTGGCCGGAGGCCCGAACGGTGTCCTATATCGCCCAAGTGTCCAGCCGTATGTCTTAATTGTCTTGCAATATGTCTTAATTGTCTTGCAAGACTGTGAAATTGTCGATAGCTGTTCGTAATATGTTTTTATTTGTTTCGTATTTTTCATGTAGCCTGATGTTCAAATAGGACTCTAAAGTTGTATAACATAACAATGTGAATATCATCGAAAACAGACTTTGTTTTAACGCATAACTTTTAAAGACTTTGTATAGCCAATGGGCTTCATGATGTTTGAACCAATAGTTCTGTTCCCGCTGGTATGGGGTATAAAAGCTAGGTTTTACCGCGTTTTGTTTAGTTTTTGTCTTGTTTTTTTTTCTTTGGTTATTTTGTAAATGCACTCATTAGTGTTTTCCGCGAGGACGGGAGTGCAGGGAAATTGATCGGGCATCGTATTCCGGCAGCTGCAAATTTGATTGCTACGGTACGCCCAACAGGTGGGGATTTGACAATGTCGCAAAATAGTAATTTTTGTTTAGTATATGTACATTATACTTGCAATGCAATCAGTCGTGCGTTTCAACGAGCGTTTCTTGTTATGTAATTTTTACAGTACAGTCCTTCACAGAACACTGTGTTTGCACAATTAAATGACTTGTTACATCTTCTATCACCTCAAAGAGTGCGCCAGTAGTAAAGAATAGTTCCTGTCTGGGACAAATAAGAATGTTTACACCATTTT
The DNA here is from genome assembly GCA_001465055.1 of Ptychodera flava. Taxonomy (NCBI): domain Eukaryota; kingdom Metazoa; phylum Hemichordata; class Enteropneusta; family Ptychoderidae; genus Ptychodera; species Ptychodera flava. The sequence continues at coordinate 97,674 of LD360148.1, read as the reverse complement.
ATTCGAAATAGCTACGAGGGAGATCCCCCTCCCTGTAGCCCCAGCATCCATAGCATGGGTCATTGACACGCAAATGGCTTGCGCGTAGCGGAATGCTCAAGCAAGCATTGGCAGTGAGTCATAGACCACTAACATGGATTGCGCAAGTATGGGTGACCTATATACGACTTATACGGAAACGTATTCATGTTTCAAAGGGTATTTCATAATCCTCGCGAATAAGTATTGCAACAGAGACCATTGGTCCTCATTTTCCATGCTACTATGGAGCAGACTGTACATTCTAGCTATTCTGGCTACATGAAAGTATAGCAATTCTGGCTACAAAAAGACGAAGAATGGTACATCATCCTTCTGACTACAAGTAAGTAAACATAATTTTATAACTCCCTAAGGAGTTTCCTCGTCTACAGAATTCGTTAGATTCTGTATCAAGATTTTCCCTATGGAGTCTGCAAAGACTGTTTGCAGTGTCTTGCACAATACCTTATGCAATAACTGTCGCTTAGCAGTCTGTGATGTCATGACAGAGGTCTGATATTCTACAGCTTTCACGATTTTTTTTTTCTGAACTCGGGAGATCGCTACGAAGTTAACTTTCATTTCCACTAAAATAGTATAGACCTTAATCTACTATTCTCAACGGAGACCTGGGCATCACTTATGACATAAACATAGGCAAATATATTATCATTGCGAGCGTCGTTGACACCCTTCACTGATGTATCTGTTTTTATTATGATTTCAAGTTGTATACCATCTTTTGTATTAATTACTCTTAAACCATTTCCATGAAATTCAATATCTTTAAAGCTACGCAGATCAATAAACAGACAGAATTTATTTTTCAAATAATCGACCTCATCCATGTCAATTTCACACCAATCTTTATCTTCAGCAAAATACCGTCGTGTTTCTGTCCAAACTTGTCATGGTAACATCTTCTGAGCGTCTATTTTATTTAAAATGCCCTAAATTGTTACAGAAACAGATTCAATGGCTGGATTAAAGAAAATTTTACTATTTAGTTCTGACTGTTTCTGATCTTTAGTGAAGAGTATTAATATACCTCTCATGCTACGACGTGGTACATTAATATTTCATTGATAACCGTTGTCGATTCTTTGAATGGGATTTTTGCTAAAAAATGTAAATGTTCGTAGAAAAACTCTTACCATTGTTGTAATATCCTGCTGTATCTCTCGCGAGGGTGTCATCCCTGATCGTTTCATATTACATCTGAATGTTTTTCAATTTATAATTGGGTGTAATAACATGATTACTGACAAGTAATTGGGTGGCGGGTGCAAGCATAAATTCTTATTCAATATTACTTACTAAGGCCAATTGATATGAAACGCCATGACCTGTTATGAAGGGATGAGTCAGACGAATAGCATATTTTGTTTTATACACGTCAAAAAGTAAATAATCATCCACGAAAGCGGCATCTGCATTGGCCGCGCCACTTCTGAATTTTCTCAGATTCTCATTCTGAATTCCCTAAAGCGTCATGTTTGTTCTCTCTTTTTTCGGTTTGTAGAGATCACGATAACACACGATAACATTCAATAAAGTTATATTTTTTCAAATCGAGAAGTGTGTTCCTCAAATTTTAAAACCATGCGCTCGATTATATTTTTGCAACATTTTGCACTACTCGGTTATCTTCATGCCCCTCTACCGTGAGATCAAAAACCAAATCGAAAGTGTCTGGAACTAGGACTACTCCGCTTTTTAACTTTGGACACCATTGTTAAGTGTCTGACCTGGATCTGCCTTACTTGGAACATTAGCAACCACATGATGGGTCCTTTCTGCCTTCGTTCCCTGCGGTATTCGGTTGCTGAAAGTCGGTAACAGTGATCTATCGTATGGCATTTTGTTTTCGTGTATTGTACAGTGAGAAGAAAAGAATTCACAATCAAAGAAAATCAATTACATCTTTACATAAATATTTACATCCGACTGAAATATAAATCGATTACCTCTGTGGCGAATCAGTCGAAGAACCCAATATTTGTGGAGGTGGTGATTTTCCTGGTCGTCATCAGCCTCCTGAAAGACATTTATGAATTCTAGAGGCTTAAAGAAGTTGTCCGAAGGATGTCTTTTGACATTCCTTGATGAAAGCTAATATGTTACGATATAGATTATCATCTTTGAATCTCACACCTGGATTTGCTCGAAGGATATGACGATTTACCCGCTGGAGTTTACACCATTCCAATTCGACAGAAAAAATCAAGGAGGTCTTTATTTTTAGGAAGAAACTTTGCAATATTCTTTTCACCAACACATGCCTCCATATATCAATACATAATTTTATTTATTATTACTAATGTTAAACCAGTTTAAAATATATATAGCTGTTCTCCAACGAATCAAACAACCGATCCAGCTGTTTTTAATAGAAAACTGACAAGAGAGCCTATTAAACCAGGTATTGCAGCAGTACTTTTTGCAGCCAAGATTTCTAACCATTAGCCAAAGTGCTTTACAATTTCTTTTGCTTTTTTGTATACTTTGGGCGGACCAGAGCCACCAGTTCCAGGTAGCCGTCCTCCTTTAGTCACAGCCAAGGCAAGTGTTGATATTGTAATTCCAAGTGCAGTAAGTAATGCAGCGATTGTTACACTTATTCGCAAGGATTATGAAATACAATTTGGAACGTGAATACGTTCCCCTACTGAGTCATATATAGGTCACCCATACTTGCGCAATCAACGTTAGTAGTCTATGACTTACTGCCAATGCTTGCTTGCGCAATCCACTACGCGCAAGCCATTTATGTGTCGATTGCCATTGCAATTGATATGTGGGCTACAGGGAGGGGGATTTCCTACTTCCCTGTAGCTATTTCGAATAAAATGTTGTAAAAATTCTTATTTTATTATATTATTATTTTATATCTTAAAAGCGCACTACACTGCGTCTCAGTGCCCTTTACAAGACTAAAAATATATTTCTGAAAAAATAAGCATAAAAATAAAACGTCTGTCCTTAAAAAGGTATGTCTTAACACTACGCTTAAAAGAATCAATAGTAAGCACCTATTGCCTGGTCATGAGGGCTATAGCGCCCGTCTATTACCCGAGGGGCCGTGTGTTACCTGAAACACATCGCTATTCCCGGAGGTCGTAGGCCGAGGGTATAGCGATGTGTTTCTGGTGACACACGGCCACGAGGGGTAATGGACAGCGATGTTTCCACAGCGGTTTCAGTTGTACGTGGTACCACTTTCTTTCAACAATATTCTAAGCATACCTAGCAAAATCCTTAGTTGCACTTTAATCTTTTCCATCGACGAGCTGTTCAAGTTCCTACGCTGTTGGAATGTTGGAAAATGTTGGAAAATCTGTTTTAGAGAATGTGTCGTCACATCCCAGACACACATCACATTCTCGTCACCCGCCATTGTTGCAAAGCTGCAGACGGCACTATGGTCACGTGACCGGGCACCTTTCCAAATTTGCTCAGAACTATTTCCCTAGGGAAATAGCTTTTCAAAAGAATACCCTCTGATGTCACTTTTGTCGATCTGGTGGGGACTAGACGTATCTATTTTCTCGTCACGTGCCGTATTCTGGCCAATCGCAACACGGAATGAGCATGTGGCGTGTTATAATACAGTTTATGTCAGCATTAAAAGGGAGACCATTCCATAAAATAGGTCCTGCGACTGAAAAGGCACAGTAGCCATATTTTTTAGTTGTCTTGTTTGTGTCGCGCCTCAGTAAAACTACTTTGTCCGATGAACGAAGAGAGCGATTGGAAACACGGGCGTCTATTAGTGGACGGAGATAGTCTGGGCATTTTCTGAAGATAATTTTGAAAGTCATGAAAATGAGATTAAACTTAATTCTTTGCTCTATTGGTAACCAATGAAGCTTGTATAGGACATAATTTATATGATCGAATTTCCTAGTACCAGTAACAAGCCTAGCTGCAGCATTCTGTACAGATTGTAATTTTTGTTGTTGGTAGCGATGATTCCATATAGCAAGCTAACCGCAATGAAGAAACAGTCTTTTTGGCCCAAAATTCTGCTCTATTGGGGCAAAATCCTTTCCCTGCCAACCTTTACCTCCTAACCAATCCCAGAAAAGATGCGATTAACTTCTCCTAACGTCGAAAACCGCTCATTTTCTGAAACATAACGTACTCAACAAGTTGTTTACCCATGGAGATTCCCATTTTGAATTTCGCTGCAGAGACCCAAGTTATCTCCACAGACCATTGCAGGGCTGTGGTGGAGGCCGTATAACGCCAGGAACACACAGACCTGTACTCAGGGCTACATGCCATGTTGCTCTAGAGAGGTTAACGCCATTCTGGGACTTGTCGGCCCGGCTAGAGAAAGACATTTGGCTGAGCTTCGGTCGGTTATCATTCTGCCGTCTCGAAACATCGGTTATACCAGCAACATTTTGGTGAAATTCCAAAGTCAATTTTTTTCCATAACTCAATACAAACCTTTGTAAAATTTGACCCCCCTTCAATCATTTATTGTAAAATTTGACCCCCCTAAAAAGCGGTTTTGTAAAAGTCAACCCCCCTTATTTCCACCGACCCCCTATAAACATGGGGCCCGGGGGCACCGACGTCCTTTGTACCTCCTTACTGTTTATTATTAGCCATAAATGTGAAAATTTGCAAAAAGTCAAATTGTTTGGACATAATTATGAAAGTTATTTGTTCAGGTTAGTTACTGCTCCAGAATAAGTTCAAGTGTGGAATCTAAGTATCAACAGCCTTAGTATATGTGTGAAAATGAATTAAGAATAAAAGATGGGAAGCAATACTCAACAATTTTTTATAACAGGAAACAGTGAACTTATGTAATACAGAAGGGGAGAAAATTTAGCCACAAACTTTTGTAATATAATGGACCATGGCTAATCTAAACCAAATAACTTAAACTGGATTGCTGGCATTGATTACACGTGTATTTGCTGTCCATCAAATAGAAAATAAATTTGGGCCATTGACTAAAAAACATTTGCTTGTTACACTCACCACACTTGTACTTAGTATTTGGAATGTACACCAATCTACAATACAATGAAAAAATGTTTTGACACTGTAGGTCAACAGCGCATCTTTAATGTATGAGACTGAATAAGCTTACCCCTCAAGTATATTTACAGGCAAAAACAATATTTAATTTTGAATTACGTAGTACAGGGAAGGACGTACAATATGGTGAAAACCAAACCAAATATAAAAACTGAATATACAATGTATTGAAATGTTGTTTTACAGTCATGAGTATCTGGTGTGTGCCAAGAGACAAACATTAAAATTGGACAGCATCATCCTGACCACAGTTTCTCTGACTGGTTGTTTCCTTCTGATTTCTGACACAGTGATAGATAGAAAATATCCATACAACATAGCTTGCACTTTGTTCACAGTAGAACTGAGTTTTACATGTAAGATAACTTTCTCGTAAACTGTAAATTCTGGCTTCTGGCAGCTCAAACGTTGCAATAACTACATTTTTTTGATATGATACGGAGTGCCTTGCACACATATGCAATATGCAGTGACAGTCGATGTAATTCATAGTAAGAGTCTACTACATTCAAGCATAGTGATGTTGACAGTGCACAATTTCAAGTAGCCAAGAGGAAATTCTTATGGTCTTTTAGTGGAAATATATGTAACAACAGTGAAACAAACAACATTTAGTTATCATGACCATGCTAAAATGCAATCTCGGATCACGTATGATCTGATGATCACGCCAAATTGCCATGTCGGATTTTGCCGTGATTCTGAAGTGCGCGTACTCCTTAGTAAATTGGTCAGCACATAAGCACACACTGTTTTTAGCGATCGAAGTCAACAATGATGTCAAAATCAACGCACAACTGACGAAATTACCTAAAATAAGCAACAGAAAACTAAAAGTTCTCGCTTTGTCAAAAGGACAGTACATCAACATAAAACGACGCTAG
>LD360148.1:62051-82420 GCA_001465055.1 Ptychodera flava | reverse complement strand
TTGATTGCATAATAACATTCTTCATTAACAAAAGACATAAAATCTCCCACATCAAAGGAAAGTTTTAAAGATGACCTAAATAATTGGATGATTGGATGAAATCTGAAATATCGGATATATAATGCTACCACAGTTACTGGTTAGCTCATTCCTTGTTTTCTTTTACTATGTTTTTTCCCTTTAGTTCCGTAATTTAAAAGCAGTCTTATTGTTATTTATGAATTTACTCTGAGAGAGAGAGAGAGAGAGAGACAGACAGACAGACAGACAGACAGACAGACAACCATACAAACAGAAAGTAAAGATGACTTGCGAAAAGGGATTTACGACTCAAAAATGCCAATTGTGTGATAATGTACTTTGTCTCACATGCACTATCATATTATCAATCCATATCTCAGACACTTATTTTGATTCTGTATTTCATGCATTTTGTAAATGTGCCTACGTAAAGATGCAATAAAGGAATGGGTGGATGGATGGATGAATGAACGAACGAAAGAAAGAACGAATGAACGGAATAATGATGAATGAACGAACGAACGAATAAATGAATGAATGCTAAATCTACTAAATATAGTATACATTAGGATTAACTTGCATTGGTTGTGGAGTAGCAATTATGTTTACTTCAAGGTAGTGCACCTGTTATCACATGCACAAGTTAAGTTTGTCGTCTCCGAACAAAAAATACGGGATTTATTCTCTGGTCGTTCTACGTCACGACAACCCGCGTCTATGTCATCAATTTTGGTGGGTCGGACCTTTTTTTTGGTCGATCTTCGGTGTGCTCGTAAATATGTAAACAAACAACATGGCGCCGATGTTTCTCCCACGATCAAAAGTCATGTAATGAAATCGATATTTTCACAGACTACGACCTTACTAATCCGAACAATGTAAACACAAGAGTGTACCGCCTGTAAATTCCGAAGGAATTACGTGAATAATTTGCGGAAACAACGAACTCGAAGCTGGTCGCGTATACCGTTGGTTCCGTACGTATTGCAAACAGGGTCAGGCGCGACGTTTAAAGCGTTCGCGCCGTCGAGATTCAGTCGATATTTGTTCCCGAAAAATAGCATATCTTCGTCTGTGTTAAATTTCTAAGACTATGCTATCTTTGAAATAGAGTATAACTTTGCTGAAGGTAGCCTACGTGTAGACCAAGAGCTGTCATTTGCTCCACACTCGAACTAACGTGAGCGCTAACGCACACGACGGACGACTGAAAATGACTGACAACTTGTGCACGGCGTACTGATATTTATTCCTAAAGTAGTTCAAAAGTTTAAACGCAGAATCGTCATGGAAAACTTATTTTGTTTTGCAAAAAATAACGAATTCTTCGCTTGTGCATGTGATAAGTTATTATTCCCTAATATTTTTCTTCGTTCAGCTCGTAAAATACTCTTGACGTAATGACCGTGTCACCACGCGTCATTACGTCACTCGTATTTTCCTTCGCTGAACGAAGAAAAATATTAGGGAATAATATCTAATTACTTCATTTATGCGAGTACAGCGTCTTCCATAACAACGCTTGTATTCCGTTTTATCGTGAGAGTTGGAAGTCAACCCTACACTTGAGTATCCTCATTGGCCTGAAAATCTCTCTACAAGTTAAGTTACTGTAATATATCCCAAATAACAGTTTCAACATTGTAAATCTCTTTCCTCCAATGTTGATATCTGCATCTCTTTACTATTTGCATTTTACTTTTTATTTACAGTGCCTGTAGACATTTTGCTTTTAGCTCTTAGCTTGTTTCTCGCACCCTTGTTTGCTCTCCTTCTTTTCCGATCATTCATATCCCCTTCACTTGAACATTCTTCTCTTCCTCATTTCATTCCTTTTTAGCTCACGTGTGTAAACACGTGGGCTAATGTCATAGCGATGTCTGTCTGTCTGTCTGTCCGTGTGTGTGTGTGTGTGTGTCTGTCTGTTTACACGATAACTCAAAAACGCCAGAACGGATTCAAATCAGATTTGGTACACAGGTACCATATGCTACTTGCAAGAACTGATTAGATTTTGGTTAGTGTGGCTTGCATATTAATGAAGTTATGCGATATCGTTTTTTTCCGTACAATGGTTTCTCTGTGGAGATGGTAATGACAGTGTAGACATATATCAATAAATACTGCACAAAATTTCATGAAACTTTTCACAGATGACAATCACAGAACACAATCATGATACTGTGAGTGTCATGTCAATTATCTTCTCATTTGCATATTTAATGAACTTTTGTTATTAGTGAGATGACTATGAAATTCCTGCACCTAACTTGATGATACTTGCAACCAATATTGATCTGATATATATATAATTATACTTAGAAGCATTTGGCAGTGTCAAGTTAATAAATAGCTCATTTGCATATTTTATGAAGTTGTGTAATTAGTCATATAACTGCACCAAATGTGATGAAATCTGCTGCAGATACTGATTCGACAGATATCTAATTGTGGTGTAAAGCATTTAGTTGTGTTGAGTTAATTAAGGGTTCATTTGCATATTTAATGAACTTTGTAATTAGAGATATTACTCTATAATTACAGCATTAAATTAGATGAAACTTGCTACAGATGTTGATCTGATAAATATCCAATTGTACTGAGAAGCATTGAGCAGTATCAATTTAATAATTAGCTCATTTGCATATTTCATGAAGTTTTATAATTAGTCATATAACTCCGAAATAACTGCATCACATGTGATGAAAACTGCTGCATATACTGATCCGACAGATATCTAACTGGGTCGTAAAGCATTTAGTAGTGTGAAGTTAATTAAGGGTTCATTTGAATATTTAATAAACTTTGTAATTAGGTATATAACTCTGAAATTATGGCACCAAATATTGATGTGATAAATATTTAATTGTGCTATGAAACATTGAACAGTATCAAGTTAACTTAGGGCTCATTTGCAGTTTTAATGAACTTTGTAATTAGTGACATTACTCTAAAATTACAGCATTAAATTAAATGAAACGTGCTACAAATGTTGATTTGATGGATATCTAATTGTCCCTTGAAGCATTGAGCAGTGTCAAGTTAATAGCTCATTTGCATATTAAATAAAGCTTTATAATTAGTGATTAAACTCTGAGAGTACTGTGTTAAGTTGATAAAACCTGCTACACATAGTGATATAACAGATGTCTTATTGTTCTGTGAAGCGTACTACTATTAATGAACCTGTTGTTAAACGTGAGCATATTCAGTTTATATCTGGTTCCTTCCTTCACTTCATTATCATGCTGTCCGCTTCCCGGGCTGGATGCTTTGTCCATGAAAGTAGTGTTTTTGTTATCAATGAAGCCTCTCCGAATTTTGCCAAACATGATGTGTCGCAGTCTTTTTTTCTGTTCAATTATTCTCATACATAAAATAGCAATTATTCTCATACATAAAAATACTATTTTGCGTCAAACATTTGATAATTCTGAACTTACAATTATCAATCATTTGATAATTCTAAACTTACAGTTCTTTGAATCATGGAGAATGAACCTTAACTTTTAGGTGAGGTTGCTTTGACAAGCTTCCTCGATCAAAACATTTACGTGTTGACTGTTTACTGTCATCATAATACTGATAGAGAGCTGCTTGATGTAGTTCTTGAGCAAAGTACAACAACAGTTGAAATTATGATTTCGAGGGGGTCAAATCTCATTACCCTTGGTTCACCATACAGTAGAAAGGATTAGGGAGTTTGCAAAACGCGTAAATCTTTCGTATGTAAGAGGTGCGTGGTTCGTAAAGCATCTGTACCTTACTGACTAAGGATCTGACAAGGTGTCGACTAACGGAACCCGAGAGAAGCCACGATCGAAAATAGTTAAAAATCCGCCAGTAAACTTCCTAAGCATGCAGTCGTACTGAATTTTGAAACAAATGGGAACAAAGGGTCGGCAGAAAAATTGGAATTTAGGAGAAATGTATGAATTCTATGCGAAAATCCGATAAAGATTTCATATCGGCATTCTGACATGGTTTTTTTAAGATCTGGTGGTCCCATTGTCAACAATTTCGTTTTAGCTCCCTGCTATCACAGACACCACCGAGGGAGAAATTATCGACAACAGGTTTGGCGTATACACTCACAAAAACCCCGGGTACATGTGTATGACAAATATAGTGTTTATTTGAATGCGTAAATCAAGCTAAATTTGTACATACATTGTATTTTCATAAGATCACAATATGTGAAACTCAATTAGCCCTATTCCCAATTAAAACTATTACAAGGTGAAATCATATTAATTATCGCTTGAATCGGAAAGCCGTGCAGCTTGCTTTGAGCAATAAATGTTTCCTGTACATATCTATTCACTGGTTAACATTTTTCCGAAACGTCATTGTTTTTAGTACCTAGTCACTAAAAAACCGCTTAATTTCATTTCGAATTGAAAACGTTTAGAATCATATTTTGGGCGATGCTTGTTTTGGTCTGATTTTTAACGAAATGTCGCCCTCAACGTTGACTGCTTAATGTTAAATACTTTGCAAAATGATATGGCTACTTTGTTATCTTGTCGAACATGGTGATTAAAAATTACATAGTACATGCCAAGTTTGGTGACTAAATTGGAGACGTTATCGGTGACGTCACTGTCAAAGTTGAGATGGCACGTTCGTCTTCACCACAGGCTTATTTCTTGAATTGTGCCAAGTATTTCTTCAAGGCTATTATTTTGTTCTTTGAAGATGCAATATTCTTCGCAGGTTTGGAAGCAGCCTTGCTTTTGGCGAGGAATCGGCCCTTCACACCGTTTGTGCGTTTTCCTGCGAAATCAAACCAAGAATGCAATTTTTAAGTTGGAATGCGCCTCGCAGACAGGTATTCGGTCTCTGAAACATTAAAGGTATACAGTCACCTGTAATCTAAATATGCCCATATATGGTCGAAGAGGCGTTCCTTGGTATTCAAATTGCCCATATGAGGGCGCTGTTTTTAAAAAGCGACCACCCGCTTAAAATCAGTATTTGGTTAGATTTTCTCTTACCATGGTAACTGTGGCAAAATTTGAACAGGTGACAGTACATCTTTAAGAAGAATCCTTTGGCTTACCACTTGTTGGGGCTCATTTACGAAGCTTATGTAGGGAATAAAGTTTTAAACTGCCTAGTATTGTTAAATTGGGAAAATTTTCATATTTCCTCTTAGCGGTAACACAGAGATAGCGGCTTTTTTGAATTTCAAAAATCGGGAAATTTCGGGTAATTTGTTCCTCTATTACCAAAATTTGCGCAGCGACCCTCGATTTTTATGTCTTGATTTCCAGCTTGAAACAGAACGGTTGAAAGTTTACTTGGGGAATATTTTAGCAAAAGTTTAAATCTTTCATTTTCGAGGCGCAAACAGTCATACAATTTATAGTTCAAACAGACCCCTATGATAAATCATACGTGTACGAAAACTGATCGTTTTGTCCGTGAAATCTAAAATGACCGCTATCACTGAAGGAATGCTATGTCGAAAAATATATTATTATTATTATATTAAGGTTGAACGCACTGCGGGGACAGACATTCGGACTCTCAAACTTTTACAGTTCTCTTCTGATATACCACATGGGGGGTTCATTGTAAAGCTCTTGGTGAAAGAAAACTTTTCAACGGCTTAGTTTTGCTGAAATTCGAAATTTTTTATTATTCGCCATAGAGTTAACACAGGCATGGCGGCCATTTTGAATTTCTAATATCGGTAAATCTTGAGTTATTTGTTTCTCTAGAATCAAAATTTGCACGGTGACGCCCTATTTTTATTCTTGATTTTGAAAGAGAATGATTGAAAGATTCCTTGAGGAAAGTTGGAGCAAAATATTAAGTTTCGAATTAAGTTTCGAATAAGTTTCGAACTAAGGCCCCCTCGAGTGATAGTTTGTAATAAAATTGTAAATCCTTGAGAGTTCGAATACATCTCAGAGGCAGATGCTAACTTACAACTCAATATAAAAATCATGTCATTGGAAAAGAAATACTCGTAGTACATTCATGATAAGATCTTGTACATTTGATACAGGGCAAGGGGACAGATATTCAGACTGTTAAACTTTTTCAATTGTTTTTGATCTACCACTTCTAGGGTTCATTTAAAAGCTCTTGGTGTAAGGACACTAAAATCTAAAATATTATTTCCTCCTTACAGTTAACACATGGATGGCTGCCATCTTGAATTCCAAATATCGGTAAATCTTTGGTAACTTGTTTCTTAACACCAAAATTTGCACGCTGACCCATAATTTTTATTCTTGATTTTGAAAGAGAATGGTCGAAATATTCATTAAGGAAAGTTTGAGCAAAAGTTTAAGTCTTTCACTTTTGAGGCACATACTACCTTAAAGCATGCCGAGTTAATCAGGTAGGCGGTTACATGACCGTGCTGATGTTAAACTGCAGTTTTTTTGTTTTGATCTGAAAATGCGCTCCGTCGTTGATCTATAAATAACTTCAAGAAAGGTAAGTGATGAAGTAAGTTTCTTACTGAAAAATCCATCACAGTCGGTGCAATCAGTTCCTGGAAAGCAACCGTCTGTATTTCCAATTTCAACGTCGCAATAACCGTCGTTTGCCGACTCGCATGAGTCATCACAGCTCAGGACTGAATGTAAATAAATAAAAACATACGAAACACAACTGAGTTACACAACTTAGTACTTCACAAACTTTACTCGAATGAAATTTTCTGAGATCGTTTGACATTTAGTGTTGTTCTGTCATCTTGAGTAATAGTAGCAATGCTTTTAACTTTAAAAGATATTTTCGTATAATCAAGTTTAAAAAAAGAGAGTAACTTTTTACAGAAACAATCGTTTATACTTAAGAAATAGTTTTGCACCGTTTTTACACCGTTACTATAACTCGAAGGTAAACCTATGTTTTCACGTTGATGTACAAATTTATGTTCTCAACGAAACCAATTTGCATAATGCAAATTGAGAGCTTATTTGGAAGAAAATTTAATGAAATCATCATTACCCAGTTTCACGGCGCTCTTTTACTTGTGCGACTGTATGCTGTTTGTCCAGTGTGCCCAGAAAGGGAAGTCGATATACTGGTCAGAAGACGTGTTAGGCAGAGCCATGTACATGAATAATTCAGCAGTGCACACGTAAGACATTTGACCAGACAATGCACAAATGGCACAATATCGTCCAATCAAGGATATGTAAACACTCTTAAACTAATGGTCATGAAAGCCAACAGTGATATAAAGTATTTTTAGTTGGCACATAATGCCCAAAATGAATAATTGGCTAGGCACTAATTATATGGCTTTATAATGAATTGATGGTGATGTTATCATTCGTCAAATGTGAAAATAAAATGTGTATATTTACTGAAACGGTAAGTTGACGAAATCTTGAGGGGGTGAGATTGGTTACTTTGTTTTCTTTCGGCGAAAATGAAAACGTGCATAACCTACCGGTCTCCTCACAGTCGTCACAGTCAGTACCATCAGCACAAAGAAAGCCCTCATCGCATTCGTCATCATACGCCCAGGTACAGGAGTTATCACAATCTGTCGAATGATACAGAGCAAAAATGACTAAAAGCGAGCGCCAATAGCTGAGTTTTCAAAACATAATATGTTATTTTCTTTGCGTACTTAGTGAGTATTATAAGGTAGTGTGAACCTCGAAAGTGAAAGACTTAAACTTTTGCTCAAACTTTCCTTAAAGGATCTTTCAGCCATTCTCTTTCAAAATCAAGAATATAAATCGGGGGTCACCGTGCAAATTTTGGTACTAGAGAAATAAATTACCCCAAATTTACCGATATTTTAAATTCAAAATGGCCGCCATCCCTGTGTTAACCCTTTGGAGAAAAATAAAATTTTCAAATTTCGAAAAATTGAGCCGGTGAAAAGTTTTCTTACACTAAGAGGTTTAAAATGAATCCCGCAAGTGGTATATCAGAAAAGAATTGTATAAGTTTGAGAGTCCGAATATCTGTCCCCGAGGTGCGTTTTACCTTAAGACAGAGTCCATCGCATTCTACTGCTCAAAGCTTCCTCGAACAAACTTAAATCGATCCTCTTAAAAAAAAAACTTAATGAAGAGTAAAAATCGGGGTTCATCGTACGAATTTCAGTAATATAGAAACAAAGCACCTAAAATTTATTGCTGTCCGAAATTCAATCCATAATAGCTCTATGGATGGAGAAAGGTATACTTTTAATTTTTCCAATAACGTGAGAACGAGGGCTTTATTTACAACAAAGACTTCAGAATGACTCGATTGACTCCACACAAACAGTAGCAAAAGATTGTAAGCATTTCATAGTGTGAATGTCAGGCGCCGGGGCGAAGTCTATCTTCAGATATTTCACTTCATATGTTTATAATCGCCACTGTTGTGATCATCAACGTTAAACTATGAAAAATCTCTCGCAATTCTTCAATTTCGTAAATCAGTCAACCTATATTGCCACACACTTTGTCGACCACCGAATGAAAGATGTACTCTCTTTGTCTGAGTTAATCTGTTATTTATACGGCGCTTAAAATAAAAGTCTTTCTTTGCCGTCCGCGTGCTGGTAGGTTTTCGAGAAAATTTAGAAAACAAACACAATTTTAACGCTATGAAAAATAAAAATATTTTTTCCGAAAGAAGCCAAATAAAAAATGAGCTCATGTTAATACACTTGTGTTTTTGTCTGCGTTTGAACTTTTTTCCTGGCTGGCTGGTAGGTTTTTCATAATTCCAAGGACGGCAAACAAAGAATTTTCTTTAAAGGGCCTAATGTATGTGACACATCTCAAGGATTCAATTACTACTGCGAAAGTAGCGGTGATCTCTCCCGGCCTGCGTGTTTGTACATATATATTCTACATCAGCTCTTATATCACTGATCGAATGAAATAAATCAAATCATACTTACTATCTCGCTTTAATTCAGTATGTAATCATGTGTTGAAAGGGAGAAAAAACAGAAAAAGTATTATAAGTATCGGTTTTGTTTACTATATTTCGTTTGTTTGTTTGTTTATGAATTAACTTGAAGATGATCGTGTACGTTCCCAAAAGAGGACTTGATGCCCGTAGGCAGGTGACCATTTACCTGTTGTCGGGAGGCAAATGGTCACATATGGCAAGAAGACATGGTCCCTTATTAGGGCTGTAATGTCATTCTTAATGTCTCTCCACATTATTTTCACAAGAGGCGTGACGATCGATATCTGGAACAAGTGGTAGGTTTCATGGTTTTTTTCCGATTGCAGACAACACGCAAATAATTTGACGAGAATTTCGCACCTGATTTACAGAGGTTATTGTTTCCGTTAGTTGTAATAAACATTATCACCCTGGAAAAATTATGGTTTTATGACACCACGCAACTGCCGGCAACATGCTACAACCTTACGCTTATTTTATTGCCTCGATCCGGTATCTGACTCTATAGAGCTACATCACACTACAGTGCACAATACAAATACCACGAACACACCACACAACACTCGCAATACGGCGCTGAACCACACGCAACTGTAACACACTACATGTCATCATATCGCACTGTACTACGTCACACATCACCACACCACAATACGATATCCATACGCATTCATCACAGTACACCATACATGGGCCTATGCCGAGCAAATATAATTTCAGCGCAGCTGCACATATGTTAATGTTACCGACTTGCTACAGGGACGAATTTATCTTTTCAGCATCTACAATCTCCTGATTTAAAAATAATCTTCTCAAATTAGTAAACCGCAGCCCGCTTACTTTATTATTTAGGCCACAGTTTTATGTTTGTTAGTTCAGTGGTTCTCATAGCAGTATGTCTTCCTATCAGGAAATTCCGTCAAAGTTTTGATAAGTTTGTGTAAAGAGGTTGATAGTCGGCCACTCTTCATGAATGTACTGAACAATACACCAATGACGACAAAGAGGAAATATTTTGTTTCTCGTCTTCGCGCCCCTTGATATAGACCACCCAAGTTAGCAGGATTTTTACGTTTTAGGGGCAAGAAAATAAATGTAAAAAATGACAATGTGCTTCTCAGAGTAGAAAATGTAAATATTTTTGGAGCACATGTATGCCTTGTACAGTATATAACAATGTGTCGTCATCATCCAGCTGTTTGTCGGAATTGCCGCTGCGCTTCAGAACACTACCGAGTTTTTTAGTCGAGAGCCACTGTGTGGCGGCGCGACTCTCTGCTTCGATAAGAAAATAACAGCGTCAACTGCGCTTTGACTCTTGGTCCAAGAATTCGTCGACTTGTATTGTCGAATTTGCCAACAATTTGCTTCGAATTATCTCTTTTATGTTCATATAATGTATTTGTTAGTCAATCTTAGGAATCAGAGACCAATAAGGGTAAATGAAAATAAATACCTGCGCACAGCATCATTTTTGTAGAAGCCTCCGGGCTTTCTCTCATTTAATACAAAAACATGACAGGAATCAAATTTTTGATCAGAACAAAATTGGAGGATAGTAACGTTGTCCTTCAAAATGAAAGCTCAGTGTATAGGAGTGGCGAAGAGACTGTTATCCCTCAAACCAGCTAGACGACTTGGTATAGCCGCAGTGGACTCATCGTAGTTACACATCATCATGACTGAATGAGGACGCTGTATAAGTTTATTATTGACCAAGTTCAGACTAAAGATAGTATGCGTCTCCGGTTATATTCGCACTCTCAAATGTATACAATAATGTTGGTGTTCTTTCTATGGAGCTTATTTTGAACTCGTGGAGAAAGTAAAATTCTCACCAGCTTACATCAGTGAAAATAGATTTCACCCATACTTTTAACAATTACACATTTGAAAACGAAATCCGCTAGGGTTGATTTAGCTTCATGTAAGTAGGATGTTTCCCAAGCTTTGAACGTCGATGGCGTATATTCAGTTCGCGAAAGTCGAAATAGAAGTCTGCCTTCTACTCGATCCTCCTTACTCAGGCGACGCGAGTTTCATGTGTCACGCACATGTGTAAATTACCCACTGCCCCTAACTTAACAGCGTTGTCCCAGGCACTCACCCTACCAGTTCTTGTTTTTCACATGCATGACACGGCATTTAAATTCTTTGTCCGCTGGTAACAACAACAGCTACACCATAACTGCCCGCCGAAAGATTTATCTCTGACAATCGGGTGTGTCTTTCCAATTATACACATTGTCATCTCTCCGATTCTCTTTGTTTTATGAGTCACAGCAAGATGAATGGTGTCTTTTATTATTCATTAACTGTCGATTCGCCCCTGGATACAGACGCCTTGAGTTCCCATCGTCCCAGTCATATATTTCTCCTTTCATGAAATTTCTGTCCTTGGTTTTCGCTCCCTGCAAGAATGCCGAGTCGTCTGCGCTACATACATAGGTCAGTGGCCCCTTGAAATAGCGAGGTGAACGAAATGTCATGGGGTTCACACGCCTGTAGAACCGTGAACACGCTTTGTTCGCTCTGACCGTAACTTCTTTGGCTCTATATTATCAAGAAACGCCCAGAATTCAAAAGGTTAAACTCTAATTTCAAAGAGAATATTTGTATGAGGGAAGATAACAGTATACATGTTTACTGCCTCGCGAGTTCAAAGCGATAACTGGCGAACTTTTCCAGCAGACCGATGTTTTTGGAAAGACTTGAATGAATATTATGGGCAACATTAAGAGGCCAACGATAATAAAAGCTGACGTACAAGAAACGTAATTCCTTCGTTTTACTTGAGACCCCCTCCCTCCCCGTAAAAACAAAAGTTCGTTCAATTTCGTATCATGATGCCGTTTCTGACAAACCAACACGCACATTTCCGATCCATACACCAATGAAAAATTTACCTGAAGTGCACATTGATTAATAAACCTCCACTTTAGGCGTTTCACTTTTTAAGACAAAGAACATTTTAATTTATTCGCATGTAGCAAAATGTTTCACGTACATGTTTCACGTTGAAAAAGCATACAAGTTTTTATTTCACATTTATGTCTTTTTGTTCTTTTATGTCTCCGTATTTTGTGGTCATTCTGTTCTCGATGAACGCAAATGTAGTATTGCGTTCTCGCAGCAAAGTCGCACTTCGAAAACATTGACGAAAATCCTTATGCGATTTTGACGCACACAAAACGAAATGAGTTCCCCCCCCCCCAAACGAAAGAATTACGTTTGTCGTGCGTCAGCTTTTATTATCGACGGCCCCTAACTGATCACGCCTGAACGCACAATGCAGATAAAGTGTTGGTTTACTCTTTCGGAAAGGGGCTGAAGAATTTTAGATGTCTTCCATGAAGATTGGTTTTCCATTTTAGTAGGCTTTGAGAGCATATGATTCGGCAGCAAAATTTTGTTTCTTGTTTTGTAGCCATTTTTTATCCCTCATGTAATTGCCCTGTTATTTGAACTGACCCCCGCTATGTTGTGTATCCTCCTAAACTAAAAATATTAGTTTTCTGCACGACAGATAAGAATCAGCGATAAATTAAAGGTATACAGTCACCTGTAATCTAAAATGCCCATATATGGTCAAAGGGGCGTTCCTTGGTATTCAAAATGCCCATGTGAGGGTGCTGTTTTTATAAAGCGGCCACTCGCTTAAAATCTGTGATAGGTTACATTTTCTCTTTCCATGGTAACTGTGGCAAAATTGGAACAGGTGACAGTATACCTTTAAACTACTTGGTATCTTGGTGTTGTCCAGATCCATGTTTCCATTTACTACAGACGATGGCCCTATCTCAACGGTCTAACCCTGGTTGTTCAAATTTTGGCACCTCTAAATTTGCACTTCAGAATCAATGTTGTTCAGTAGTATCCATCCTGTGTCAACACATTCCAGCTCCTTCCAGAGGTTACTATGAGTCTATCCTAGTAGTGGACGAGCACATTACTCAAACCAGAAGAATACAATGAAAATATCCAAATTAGCAATTAAAATTTTGGTGGAAAAACTATTTTAACTTCTAGAAAATGTCTCAAATTATCCCTATTTGGTGCACAGATGCACATTTATTTGTACACAATCTAGAGGATAGAGTGTCAGGCAGGTAAAAAGAATTGTATCTTTTTATCGTATGTCTCTCTTAAAATTGCTGCCATGAGGCGGGCGTATTTTATTTGCCCCTTATGTTGATTTTGTTTTGTGTTTTTGAGCCAACAAGATCAAACTACCGATGTGAATACTACAAAACAGTTAATATTTACATGCTTAATTCTGACGTGTTGCAAGGTTAGAACGATAGGGTAACTGTTCAAAACTTCACTGGGTGTATGTGTGGACCTACAGGTGGATATTAAAAACCGGTAAGGCTCGGTCAATTTTCATATCGAATTTTGTTTTCAAGAATAGGTGAAAAAAGGCTTCCAATGAACGGGGATTCTCTTCTGGTGGCTCGGCTCTTCAATGCTATCTCCTATATTCCCACGCTAGTAGTTCGCTGAATAAAGCGCAGACACGGAACAGGAGGCCACAGTAAAATGCCATGTCCTCCAATAAACTTCACAAGTGTCTGTTGTCCACTACTCTCACCTCACTGGTACAAAAGACGACCTCCGCCCCTCCGCTGCCAATTCAACAACCTCCCCGTTCGTGCCGCCCCTCCCTTTTGACGCTACTGAAAGACTGCTACCTAGCTATTCAACCATATTCTCTGCGTCAGGTCAAACACACATGATTGTGTCTGAGCTAAGCACGCCCTTCAGACTTCCTTCTATTAACTAATTTGGTACACAAGCTCTGTGATAGTAGCCTTCAGAGGTAAAGTTCACGAAGATGTGTTCATTCTCCTTGCGCAGAGCACCAGAAATCCCTCTTACGAATTATTCCTCGCCATCAACATACGATACAAATTCATGCCTATGATAAAATTGCACATTTGCCAACCTACCTAATATTCGCCTACAGGTTCATTATATTTTCAAATCAAGACCGTGATTGGTAAATACAACAATGGAAAGTTACGTCACCAGAATGTATAAGTTTATCTCTATTTAAACAAATCGCTGAGAGGTCACAGTGAAGGAGGAGATTTCAAACACAGCTTTCGATTTCATAAAGTACTGCGCGTCTCGAAAGTGAAGGTATACTGTCACCTGTTTCAATTTTGCCACAGTTACCATGGAAAGAGAAAATCTAACCAATCACAGATTTTAAGCGGGTGGCCGCTTTTTAAAACCAGCACCCTCACATGGGTATTTTGAATACCAAGGAACCCCCCTTTGACCATATATGAGCATATTTAGATTACAGGTGACTGTATACCTTTAAACTTTTGCTCAAACTTTCCTACATGAAACTTTAAAATATATGTTTCCCAATCAAGAATAACTATCTTGGTTCAGCGTGCAAAGATTGGTACTTAAGGCATGTTTAACGATACTTATAACCTGAAAGTCAGAGTGGCCGCCTTCTTTTTGTATGCTCTATGGGTAGAAATATCATTTGCGATTTTCGAATATCTGAGACGGTGAAAATCCTATTACTGGGACAGCTTTAACATAAACCTACAAGTGGTAGATTGGAAACGAATTGTGAAAGGTTTTGTCTGAGTATCAGTCCCAGAGGTGCATTCTACCTTGACGAATCGGAAGACTTAGTTTTGACTTCGACATGGAATTCGAATTTTGAAAAGATGTCGCAGAGGTGTCTGCTGAGGCGATCGTCAGATCATTGCTGCATGAGTTCGGTTTACTCAAGAGCAGATATTGGGAACTTTCAACAAATCCAAAGTATTCTTGTCCGACTCAGTAAAATGTGTTTTTTTTGCGCAATGGAGCTACAGCATGGCTTTGCCGTACTACGGTTTCTTAAATAGAGTGAAAAACACCGATAGAAACTTCCAATATCTCTAACTTCAATCAATCATTTTTTTAGCAAACAAAAAAGACAAACTTTAAAAATCTCTGTCA
Organism: Ptychodera flava; assembly: GCA_001465055.1. Lineage (NCBI taxonomy): Eukaryota > Metazoa > Hemichordata > Enteropneusta > Ptychoderidae > Ptychodera > Ptychodera flava. The sequence continues at coordinate 67,537 of LD360148.1, read as the reverse complement.
ACCTGAGTAGCTTTAAATGAAGTTATCATGACTACAATTCTTAAAAGCTCAAGCGCCAGCAACCTCAGCGTGTCCTCTGTGCTTCTGAACAGCGCCCTGTATATCTGTACAGGTCGATTACGGTTTCAGGCACCGTGCACAACATATATATCACCCTGACATAAAAGAAGCTTTTGAATGCCTTTTGATTACTACATAACACAAGTAATAGCTGACTGCACAATAACATTCCTCTCCCTAAAATCTGGTTCTGTGAAGGTAGATCGAGCGTGGCAAAAGTTTTCCCGCGGCTGGACGACACAATTGGTGCCGAACAATCCCGAGAGTTCTATCGCCGTACCCTTGACGACCCTCGGCGCAGAATAATATACCTCCCTGGGAAAATGTGCGAGTGAAAGCGTCAAAGAGCTCGGCTCCGTTTTGGGAAATACACGTCCCTTGCATCCGTCAAGTTTACATAGCCGTACGCGCCTGTTTCTCAACTAAGCTATACACCTCAACCTGTTTTACCACATAACACTACATGATAAAACGAGCGTTTCGAGAAATACCTCGGATTAAAAGCTCGGAAAATCTCCAAGCAAACGCCACTCCCACCCTCTTCAAATACACCACACTTGCCACAAAACACCAATAGCAATTGTATCTCTTCCAGTGCATGTATTCTGTATACATCACGTGCTCCTCTCAACACAGCAATGCCGAAAAGTCACAACATACCTTCGTTTCGGCAAGAGCCAGTCCGACGACGGCCAAGAAAACAGCGACGATCAGTAGGCGACTCATTGTGACCTGTGCTTGGTGTCTCTGCTGCCAAAATCCCGAATAACTGTAAGGCGTGCTGTTTCGCCCGTATATGCTTGAGGACTTTTAAACAAAGTGTAAGCTGATTCGTCGACAGTTCAGCGATGACAGTCACGTGTTTTGTGAAAGCTAACGTAATTGGGCGATGGCATATAAATATTTGTTTTATGTTCTCCTCTCCATAGCACCGGCGCTATTTTAATGCAAAACTGGATGTTATTTTGTTTTCCGAAGAGTACCCGACCTCTGATATTTTAACTTTAAAATTGTTGAACAGTCACTGAACGAAAGGGTCCAGTCTCTGCACATTGTCACATAGTGTGACCCCGTGCCCTCTAATTGTCCAAACCGTTATTAAGCGTTCCAATTCAATAGACCGTAAAAAGGTAACTATTCGTTAAAACCAATTTTTTGAAGCCGATCTGAAATGTCAACGCCACAGAGATTGACGGTGTATATGGATAGGTTACTGTCAAAACGGAACGTGCGTCGGCCATGAACTCTTTAGCTTTGCATTTGTTTGACCAACTGTCCCCACGAACAAAGCGTCTCGCCTCTGCATTGCTGGAGGCCAAAAGTCAGATTTTTTCTTGCGAACAACCTAATAACGATACGCGGGTTGAATACACATGAGGGGAACACACGAACCAATATTGTCCTTCAGAGCTCTTCAATGCGAGGATAGATGACTATTTAATGGCCTTGTCGAAAGAGATCACTATACTCAACAAGCCACAAATTGCTTATCTGTTTTGTTGTTCTTTCTTTCCTTCTGACATTTCACGGTTTTAGTTTCTTTTGTCTGTGCAAACTTAAACAGACCAATGGGCATCTTAGCTTGCCAAGGTCTCTTGTCCGGACAGCTGGATACTCCCCAAGGTAGATAGTGGGAAGTAACGGACCCGTGTGGGCGGACGATGGCCAACGGGTTGCATCTGAAAATAAAAGAAAAAACTTTTCACGTGAATATCCTCGCAGTTGCTTGACTTTTAACCTTACTTACAAGGGTTATGTTCCACTAATCTCTAATTAATCCCCGTGAAAGTTTTTAACCCCGCATCGTGTGTTTAAGGCTGTACGCCCCTCGAAAGTAAAAGACTTCCAACTTTTGCTCAAGCTTTCCTGAATGAAACTTTAAACATTCTCGTAACACTAAAATCAAGAATAAATATGAACTGGAAAATGTTCCCGTGCTTCAGTATACACTGCAGCTGTCTGTTAATGGAAGCCGTTTCTACAAGTTTGCAACTTCATTGAAAATGTTATGATTAACATCATGAACAATACTCACTATAGCTTAATTCCAAAAAATCATAAAGTACAAATGTGTGATTGGCTTAAATAGAATTACTGAATTTCCTTCACTGCTTTCATAGTGTCACCACTGTACATAACCAAATGCCATTGACCTTGGTCGAGTCCTCCATGCTCTATATTCCAAACTGTGAAAGCTCATTAAATATTAAAATTACCAATCCGCTGACATAGCATCTTTCATCAACTTTGCTTTACGATGTAAATTATCTAGTAGCTGACATGAAAATGCAAAACATTTTTCACCATTACAATGTCACTGTCTAATTAATATTAAAAGTTTCATCAAGTTTGGTAAAGTTCTTCAAGTCCTATATCCCTAGTTTGGAAAGTTTGTAAATATGCAAATAAGTAGCTAGCTGATGCCAAACTGTCTTACATTAATATTTTATCGTAGTATATTCAATGCACATTAGTTTGTGAACTTTGATCAAGTCAACCAAGCTTTATATTTGTAACAAGAAAAAAATCATTAAATATGCAAATTATCAATTGTTTTTACAAAAATGCTACAACGGCTTTCAGTAACGTTATATCATAGTAACTCAAATGTACATAGGAATTGTCGTCAACTTTGGTCAAGTCGATCCAGATACATAGGTAGGTTGATTAAATATGTTAAGTGTAATTGTTTATCTTAAAAGGTTACAACGACTCTCAATGTAGCATCTTCAACTTGAAAAGGAAATTTTGTAAACTTTTGCCAAGTCAATCCAGACCTTGGTGAGACATTAGCTTACGTGTGTGAACACTTGAGCTAAAATCATCCACCATCCAAAAGTTAACTCTATCAGAAATGAACAGGCTTGAACAGGCTTGAACATTAGCAACTACAAGTGGTAGGTAAAGAAAGATCGTAAATGGTAAAATTTAAGAGTCCGAATATCTGTATCCGAGACGCATTCTATTTTGATCGGACGATCTGCTGCCGTTGTAGAGAGACTGGTCAAGTTGTCTGCGCCTGATTGGCTTTTTTGTTTGTTTTCATCGGGTATTAAACTCTCAAATGAGCAAATAAACTGCAAAACTGTCTCCTCTAGCATCGTGTCACTAACATGAGAGGTCACGTATGGTTCGAGTTTCCAAGGTCATTCACGTGGCCAAGGTCATTCGTGATTCCGTAAAACGACTGAATTCGAAAGGTCAACTAATGCGCGACAGTCATTGGTCACTAAGGTCGGCCAGGAATCGTAGCCGCCTGGCCCCCGCGGTTTATTGAGGGCCCAGTTCTATACATCGGCGCTGGCAATGTTCATTGTGAGTGTCATTCACTATGATAAAAAGAAAGAAAGAAGATATATGGCAAGCTTTAATGCTTCATTGCTATTCTCATTCTTATAGCGTCCTATCTTTAGAACTATTTCCAAAGGGGGTTGTGAATTTTTTTGTGTTGGTCGAACATAACAACAGGCAGATAGCTTTCATTTGGTTGGGGCAGACGATAAATCTGTTCAAGGGCAAACAATCTGATGCTGCCGCTTTCTTAGCGACAGGTTGACATTCTTTTTTCGAATCATCAAGTGGAAATGTTGCTGTTTCGGGGTGCTTCAAAACAAGCCCTGTGCAGGCTGTCGGCGGGCATATAGTAAGATTTAATTTCTTGCGGGAAGTTTGACGATGGGGAGGGAAAATTCATACACGGCGAAAGAGGGCAGAGACAAGACCAAAGCGAGAATGTTTTGTTTGTGGAGAGCGAAGAGAGGGAACACTAGGCAAGCGCAACTATCGTTGAAAGAGGAAACGTTTGAAATCGAAGCGGGAAGGAATAATGTTTACTAACTTAACTTCCCCTCAAAATATTCCTTTTCTTTACAATCCACCAAAATAGTCTGTTCACAAAAAAACACCCCTGGTCACAATATCTCGCACTCGGCTGGTAGGCCTTACAGTGTCCCTATATGTGTTCTGAAATTGCCCATCCCTTCTATTAGATAATTTAATAAAGGAGGCAGTTCAACCAGTACTATTTGTCCTTTTTTTGCTTATAAGTCAAATTTAATTTTGTTTCAGTAAATCGGTCGCTCAATAATATATAGAAAGTGGATCTGAAGACGGTGATAGGATTACCCGTGGTTTGAACATGGATTATGGTTTGAAGCAGTGGAGTCTGTCATTGTCATTACTTCCCCCTCCCCGTATATCTGTATCACCGATACCACACAGTGGCTTTCGACTCGATGGACATCATGAGCTAAATTGGTTGTTCATCGGCCTCATACCATGCTTAGATGAGTATTAATCGTAATTTTTCTTGTTTTTATTGTAACATCTTTCTGCTTGGTGTATCGCCCCTTTATCCGACTAACGCGATCCCCTTCTGGGTTGAAATAAAAATGCAATATAGGAGCTTACTTGTTGGAACATATTACAGACCACCGTCTTCAACAGTGCATGACCTTTCGAACTGGTGTTGTCATTAGAAAATGTGCAAAAGTCTAGTCTCCCATACATTTTGTTGGAGATTTCAATATTCCACATATTACATGGAAATCAACATCAGAGCATGTGTGTATGACGCTAAATGATATCAGCAACATCTTTTTGGATGAAGTAATTTCAAAATTTCAATATTGATCAGCACTGTTTACTGCCAACAAGGGAGAACAATTTTCTCGACCTGTGTCTGTCACACATTGACAAAGTACGCGTTGAGGTCTGAGAAAACATCATAACCTCTGATCATCAATCCCTCTCTGTATCACTGCAAGGCATTACAAAACCTGTAAAATTTGCCTTTGCGCAGAGGGAGGTGTACAGATTTAAGAAAGCCAACTGGGAAAATCTACAATCCGATCTTGCAGCTATTCCTTGGATCGATTTACTGACAGCTGGTACCGTTGATGACTGTGTGGATACTTTTTATGATTTAATTATGCCAGCTATTAAAGACAACGTGCCGCAAATCAAACTTCGTCGCCGCGTCCCTCCCTGGTATGATGCAGAGCTTATCGAAGTTTTAAAATTGAAAGAACTTAGACATCGTGCCAAAAGACGTATACCTGTGCCTGAGAATATAGAACTTTTCAAGCAGGGTCGTACCTCATTCCAGAAACTAGCGAAATTGAAATACAATGATTATGTTGCATCTTTTTCAGTAGATGTCAAGAGCAACCCCAAGCGATTTTTCTCCTTTACTTCAGCCTGTATGAAAGGGACAAAATCGCGTATTCCTGGTACTATAGAGTTGGATGGACATGAAGCTTGTGACGAGCAAGCTCAGGCCGATATTTTCAATACCTTCTTTGAATCTGTTTTTACAAATGATGACATCAATACCATTACTGAATTAGACACTCAATTACATGATCCTTTGCGTAAGTTCACCATATCTGTGTCAGAGGTGAAGTTAGAACTTTTAGCCCTAAACG
>LD360148.1:41939-54031 GCA_001465055.1 Ptychodera flava | reverse complement strand
GCCAGTTTTGGTGTCATCTGTTGTTTGAAGAATGTCTCTATTCAACTGGAAAAGATCTCAGGAATAATAATTTATGGTATGAATTTCAACAAGGTTTCAGATGGGATCACTTCACTGAAACGTGTCTCATTCACATCACAGATCACCAAAAGGGCATATTTACCATAGCTTCTGCGACCCAGCCAATCTGCTGTTCGGTGACGCTTCACCTCCGCATGGAGTAGAGAGTCCGGGGAAATCTCTATTCAGTTCTTTTTTTTCAAAATGGCTGCTGACATAAAAAGTCAGCCCCTGAGTGGCGACAAAGTTTTATAGTCTTGATCCTGACCCCGAAAGAATAAAAATACTTTTTTGCCTGAATCAGTAGATTGAAGAGCTATAATATCCTTACCACTTGTTAAAACTCAATCTGCCTGAAATTTACCTTCAAAGGGCCTCTGTATTTAGCGGTAGCGAAATTGTAGACTGACCTGGGTCGTTCCAGATAACTTCCAAAATTGCAAAAACTATGCTAAGAGATGGATTTACAGTCCGTGGGCTAGAGAGGCCCACCGTGCACACCCCACAAACCTATTACACAGGTATGTTTTGGTCTTTAGAATATGCTGAACAAGAAAACAGATGTTAACATTCAATATGTTGGGATACACTACCTTTCTTGGCTGGTTTCTGATTTGCATGTACCACGAAAAATGGCGAAAAATGTCAAAATTCTGCTTCATAAAAATAAATCACAATTGTTACATGTTATTTGGGTAAATTTCAAAATTGTCAAAAAAAATCATTTGAAAGTCGTCCTGTTATATGTACACAAATATATTTTGCTACAGTTGGTGTTTTTCGTAAAGAGCAGTGTGTGGGCTTACCAAAACTGTAAGGTTTATATCATTACATGCTAGTTTACGCAATCTAGGGGAGCATATAATACTCGGTAGCCCTACCAATTTTTCGCCATTTCTCGCGGTACATACAAATCAAAAACCAGCCCAGAGAGGTAGTGCATCGCAAAATATCCAATGTTAAAGGGACAAAGTCGGCCATTTTTCATGAATTTTGTTTGATACAAGATACTACTTATATTGTTTGACATGTTGAAAGATACTGAATAAATGGGAGACCATGCATATATTCGACCCCGGTTTTAGACAAATTAAATGAAACCATCGCAAAAGTGAATTAATTGTCATGACCATTAATTCACTTTCGCTATGGTTTCGTGTATCGTTCATTCAGTATCTTTCAACATGTCAAACAATATAAACAGTAACCTATATCAAACAAAATTCATAAAAATAACCGAATTTGTCCCTTTAACATCTGTTTTCTTGTTCAGCAGATCCTAAAGAACAAAAAATACCTATGTAGTAGGTTTGTGGGGCTGTACGGTGGGCCCCTCGAGTGCACAGACTATTATGTCTGACCTCAACAATTCAGCTAGGTGGGCACCTTGGTTGACATAGCGAGGCCTATGGAAGCCCCCCCCCTCTCTCTCTCTCTCTCTCTCTCTCTCTCTCTCTCTCTCTCTCTCTCTCTCTCTCTGCTGTGTTTCTACGTTTGTTAAGCACTCTTAACATAACAATAAAATAATATAGTTAAAGATTCCTAGTAAACAAAAAATCTCCCAAAGAATGCAAAGTTGATAACGATATAATATCTGGTGACCGGAATGGACAAAAAAGTAGAAGAAGAAAATTGCTCTTCAAGTGGGTAACTTCGACTGGTCGAGAATACTTTGATCTGTTGCACATTGCACAGTGTTCTAAATCCGTCGATGACATGTCAATATGTGACCAATATGCTCTCGGATTTGCTCGATTGCCCTTCGACTCTCAAAAACATCTAAAGTTTAAAAAATGATTATTAATCATGATACACCGACCGACCAAGTTCAGCAAGATAGTGGGTTATTTAAGAGTGCATAACCACAAGCTCGAAGTATCTTGTCGGCCGCGCACAGCTGGGGAACTTTCATACCCGCTCGATTTATACAGCGATCAGTTAGCTGTAGAGAGCTTTAACAGTGCTCCTGTGATTTAACTCTGTACCTTCTGAAATATATTTGTACTTTTCGTCAGAGGAAATTCAGTCGGTAAGATAAACCACATACTAAGATCATCGTACTGAAGACAGCGACCTCATTCTAGTGAAAATGCCAGAAGGTAAGGGTCACTTTGGTCGTCTGGTGAAGATGTTAATTACGCTCATTCAGCCACTTGCTCTCACTCCACGGTGAAACCTCAAGGAGAGGTCATGTCGGACCCAACCTTTGAACAAACCTCCTACAGTCTGCCGTCTTTTCAAATACCTTAAGTTATGTTTTTTAACATCAATCAAGCCTATTCCGGTGACTCTGTCACTTTTACCACAACTAACGTAAGGTATGCTCTTGGACAGCAAGCTTCCACCATTGTTTATTTTAGAGCACAAACGGCAGGACAGAGTGCAGGTATGTTTATTTTACTGCCATCACTGAATGTAGCATGAATCTTTAGGAAAAAATCTTCAGATCATTTATTCCTGTGAAGGCAAATAGGCGCAATATTTATTGAGAGAACACAGGCGTCGGTTTGGTTGTGTCAAACACATAAATACATTTTTTCCCACTTTTCATAGCGACCCAGCGATTTGAGAATTACCATACCACCCTAAAAAGCCCAGTTGTTTTAGTATTGCAAACGCCATAACCTTAGCAATAAAGTTTCATATTTGATTGTATAATAAGATTCTTCATTACCAACAGACATAAAATATCTCACATCAAAGGAAAAATTTTAAAGATGACCTACATAATTGGACAATTGCATGATATCTAAAATATCGGAAATATAATGGTCACACAGTTACGGTTGGCTCGTTCTGTTGTTTTCTGTCATTATTTTTACCTTTGGTTCCGTAAAGCAGTCTTATTGTTATTTATGAATTGACCCTGAGAGAGAGAGAGAGAGAGAGAGAGAGAGAGAGAGAGAGAGAGAGAGAATACTTGCGAAAAGGTATTTACGACTCAAAAATGCAAATTGTGTAATATGTACTTTGTCTTACATGCACTATCATATTATCCATCCATATCTCAGACACCTATTTTGATTATGTAGTTTGTGTATTTTTAAATGTCGCCTACGTAAAGATGGAATAAAGGAATGGGTGGATGGATGGATGAACGAACGAAAGAACGAACGAACGGAAGAATGAACAAATGAACGAACGAATAAATGAATTAATGCTAAATTTACTAAATAAAGTACACATTATGATTATTAACTTGGATAGGTTGTGAGTAGCAATGTTTACATCAAGGTAGTGCACCTGTTACTATTCATTTATGCGAGTAAAGCGTCTTCCAAAGCAACGCTTATATTCCGTCTTATCGTGCGAGTTGGAAGTCAACCTTCCACTTTTTTATCCACATTGGCCAGAAAATCTCTCTACAAGTTAAATTACTGTTATATATCCCAAGTAACAGTTTCGGCATTGTGAATCTCTTTCCTCCAATGTTGGTATCTGCATCTCTTTACTATTTGCATTTTGTATTTTATTTACAGTGCCTTTTTTAACATCAATCAAGCCTATTCCAGTGAGTCAGTCACTTTCACCACAACTAACGTAAGGTATGCTCTCGGACAGCAAGCTTCCACCATTGTTTATTTTAGAGCGCAAATGGCAGGGCAGAGTGCAGGTATGATTATTTTACAGCCATCACTGAATGTAGCATGAATCTTTCGGAAAAAATCTTCAGATCATTTATTCCTGTCAAGGCAAATAGGCGCAATATTTATTGAGAGAACACAGGCGTCGATTTGGTTGTGTCAAACACATAAATACACTTTTCCCACTTTTAATAGCTTTCCCACTTTCCTTTTCTTTTTACATTTTGTCATCGTTTTAACATATACGACAAGTAATTTTGCGCTTCAAAGAAAATGTCTGCAGATGAAAAACCAAAGTTTGTTTTCTCGCTTACAACTCTTGTGTGTAATAGAGAAAAAATCGATCTTGCGACTTGAGAATTACCATACTACCCAAAAAAGCCCAGTTGTTTTAGTATTGCAAAAGCCATAACCTTAGCAATAAAGTTTCATGTTTGATTGTAGAATAAGATTCTTCATTACCAACAGACATAAAATATCTCACATCAAAGGAAATTTTTTAAAGATGACCTACATAATTGGATGATTGCATGATATCTAAAATATCGGAAATATAATGGTCACACAGTTACGTTTAGCTCGTTCTTTGTTTTCTGTCATTATTTTTTTCCTTTAGTTCCGTAAAGCAGTCTTATTGTTATTTATGAATTGACCCTGAGAGAGAGAGAGAGAGAGAGAGAGAGAGAGAGAGAGAGAAAAGACGACTTGCGAAAAGGTATTTACGACTCAAAAATGCAAATTGTGTAATATGTACTTTGTCTTACATGCACTATCATATTTCCCTGCTTGGATGCTTTGTCCATGAAAGTAGTGTTTTTGTTATCAATGAAGCCTCTCCGAATTTTGCAAAACATGATGTGTCGCAGTCTTTTTTTCTGTTCAATTATTCTCATACGTAAAAATGCTGTTTTGCGGCAAACATTTGATAATTCTGAACTTACAATTATCAAACATTTGATAATGCTAAACTTACAATAATTATCAAACATTTGATAATTCTAAACTTACAATAATTATCAAACATTTGATAATTCCAAACTTACAGTTCTTTGAATCATAGAAAATGAACCTTAACTTTTTAGGAGAGGTTGCTTTAACAGGCTTCCTCGATCAAAACATTTACGTGTTGACTTTTACTGTCATCATAATACTGATAGAGAGCTGTTTTATGTAGTTCTTGAGCAAAGTACAACAAAAGTTGAAATTATGATTTCAAGGGGGTTAAATTTCATAACCCTGGGTTCACCAAACAGTAGAAAGGATTAGGGAGTTTGCAAAACTCGTGAATCTTTCGTATGTAAGAGGTGCGTGGTTCGAAAAGCATCTGTACCCTACTCACTAAGGATCAGACAAGGTGTCGACCAACGGAACCCAAGAGGAGCCATGATCGAAAATACTTGAAAAATCTGCCGAAAAACTTTCTAAAGCAGTATACTGAATTTTGAAACAAACGGTCGGCAGAAAAATTGGAATTTAGGATAAATGTATGAATTCTATACGAAAATCCGATAAAGATTTCATATCGGTATTCTGACATGGTCTGTCAAGATCTGATGGTCCCATTGTCAACAACTTCGTTTCAGCTCCCTGCTATCACAGACACAATCGAGGGAGAAATTATCGACAACAGGTTCGACGTATACACTCACAAAACCCCCGAGTACATGTGTATGACAAATGTAATGTTTATTTGAAAGCGTAAATCAAGCTAAATTTGTACATAAATTTTATTTTCATAGATCAAAAATTTTTATATTTATAAGATCACAAAATGTGAAACTCAATTAGCCCTATTCTCAATTAAAACTATGACAAGGTGAAATCATATTAATTAACGCTTTAATCGGGAAGCCGTGCAGCTTGCTTTGAGCAATAAACGTTTCCTGTACATATCTGTTAACTGGTTAACATTTTTCCGAAACGTCATTGTTTTTAGTACCTAGTCACATTTCGAATTGAAAATGTTTAGAATCATATTTTGGGCTTTGCTTGTTTTGGTCTGATTTTTAACGAAATGTCGCCCTCAACGTTGACTGCTTAATGTTAAAAACTGTGCAAAATGATAAGACTACTTCGTTATCTAGTCGAACATGGTGATTAAAAATTACACAGTACATGCCAAGTTTGGTGACTAAATTGGAGATGTTATCGGTGACGTCACTGTCCAAGTTGAGATGGCACGTTCGTCTTCACCACAGGTTTATTTCTTGAATTGTGCCAAGTATTTCTTCAAGGCTATTATTTTGTTCTTAGAAGATGCAATATTCTTCGCAGGTTTGGAAGCAGCCTTGCTTTTGGCGAGGAATCGGCCCTTTACACCGGCTGTGCGTTTCCCTGCGAAATCAAACCAAGAATGCAATTTTTAAGTCGGAATGCGCCTCGGAGACAGGTATTCGGTCTCTGAAACATTAAGAAGAGTCCTTTGGCTTACCACTTGTGGGGGTTCATTTACGAAGCTTATGTATGGAATAAAGTTTTAAACTGTCTGTTATTGTAAAATTGGGGAATTTTCATATTTCCCCATAGAGGTGACACAGAGATAGCGGCTATTTTGAATTTAAAAAATCGGGACATTTCGGGTAATTTGTTCCTCTATTACCAATATTTGCGCAGCGTCCCTCGATTTTTATGTGTTGATTTCCAGCTTGGAACAGAACGGTTGAAAGTTTGCTTGGGGAATATTTTAGCAACAGTTTAAATCTTTCATTTTCGAGGCGCAAAAAATCGGGGGGGGGGGGTCATTCAATTTATAGTTCAAACAGATCCCTATGATAAATCATACGTGTTCGAAAACTGATCGTTTTGTCCGTGAAATCCAAAATGACCGCTATCACTGTAGGAATTCTATGTCGAAAAATACATGATTAGATTGTAAGAAAATTGTAAATCTCTGAGAGTTCGAATACATCTCAGAGGCAGATGCTAACTTACAACTCAATATAAAAATCATGTCATTGCAAAAGAAATACTCGTAGTACATTCATGATAAGATCTTGTACATGTGATACAGGGCAAGGGGACAGATATTCAGACTGTTAAACTTTTTCAATTGTTTTTGATTTACCACTTCTACGGGTTCATTTAAAAACTCTTGGTGTAAGAAAACTAAAATCGAAAATATTATTTCCTCCTTACAGTTAACACAGGGATGGCGGCCATCTTGAATTTCAAATATCGGTAAATCTTGCGTAATTTGTTTCACTAGTACCAAAATTTGCACGGAGATCCCCGATTTTTATTCTTGATTTTGAAAGAGAATGGTCGAAATATTTCTTGAGAAAAGTTAAAGCAAACGTTGAAATCTTTCACTTTCAAGGCGCATACTACCTTAAAGCATGCCGAGTTAATCAGGTTAGCGGTCAAATAACCGTACTGATGCTAAACTGTAGTTTTTTTAGATCTGAAAATGCGTTTCGTAGTTAATCTATAAATAACTTCAAGAACGGTAAGTGATGAGGTAAGTTTCTTACCGAAAATTCCTCCACAGTCGCTGCAATCAGTTCCTGGAAAGCAACCGTTAACATCTCCAATTTCAACGTCGCAATAACCGTCCAATGCGTACTCACATGAGTCATCACAGCCCAGGACTGAATGTAAATAAACAAACACGCACGAAACACAACTGAGTAACACAACTTAGTACTTCACAAACTTTACTCGAATGAAATTTTCTGAGATCGTTTGACATTTAGTGTTGTTCTGTCATCTAGAGTAATAGTAGCAATGCTTTTAACTTCAACAGATATTTCCGTATAATCGAATTTAAAAAAAAGAATAACTTTAAAAAAAACAATCGTTTATACTTAAGACATAGTTTTGCACCGTTTTTACACCCTTACTATAACTTAAAGGTAAACCTTTGTTTTCACGTTGGTGTACAAATTTATGTTCTCAACGAAACCAATTTGCATAATGCAAATTGAGGGATTATTTTGAAGAAAATTTCATTAAATCGTCATTATCCAGCGTCATGGCGCTCTCTTACTTGTGCGACTGTATGCTGTTTGTCCAGTGTGCCCAGAAAGGGAAGTCGATATACTGGTCAGAAGCCGCGTTAGGCAGAGCCATGTACATGAATAAATCAACAGTGCACACGTAAGACATTTGACCAGACAATGCACAAATGGCACAATATCGTCCAATCAAGGATATGTAAACACTCTTAAACTAACGGTAATGAAAGCTAAAAGTGATATAAAGTATTTTTAGTTGGCACATAATGCTCAAAATGAATAATTGGCTAGGCACTAATTATATGGCTTTATAATGAATTGATGGTGATGTTATCATTCGTCCAATGTGAAAATAAAATGTGTATATTTACTGAAACGGTAAGTTGACGAAATCTTGAGGGGTTGGGGGTGGTTACTTTGTTTTTTTTTCGGCGAAAATGATAACGGGCATAACCTACCGGTCTCCTCACAGTCGTCACAGTCAGTACCATCATCACAAAGCAAGCCCTCATCGCATTCGTCATCATACGCCCAGGTACAGGAGTTATCACAATCTGTCGAATGATACAGAGCAAAAATGACTAAAAGCGAGCGCCAATAGCTGAGTTAATATGTTACTTTCTTTGCGTACTTAGTGAGTATTATAAGGTAGTATGCACCTCGAAAGTGAAAGACTTAAACTTTTGCTCAAACTTTCCTTAAAGGATCTTTCAACCATTCTCTTTCAAAATCAAGAATAAACATCGGGGTCACCGTGCAAATTTTGGTACTAGAGAAATAAATTACCCCAAATTTAACGATATTTTAAATTCAAAATGGCCGTCATCCCTGTGTTAACCCTTTGGAGAAAAATAAAATTTTCGAATTCGAAAAATTGAGCCGGTGAAAAGTTTTCTTACACTGAGAGGTTTAAAATGAATCCCGCAAGTGGTATATCAGAAAAGAATTGTATAAGTTTGAGAGTCCGAATATCTGTCCCCGAGGAGCGTTCTACCTTAAGACAGAGTCCATTGCATTCTAGTGCTCAAAGCTTCCTCGAACAAACTTAAATCGATCCTCTTAAAAAAAAAAAAACTGAATGAAGAGTGAAAATCGTGGTTCATCGTACGAATTTCAGTAATATAGAAACAAAGCACCTAAAATTTATTGCTGTCCGAAATTCAATCCCTACTAAGCTCTATGGATGGAGAAAGGTATACTTTTGATTTTCCCAATAACGTGAGAACGAGGGCTTTATTTACAACAAAGACTTCAGAATGACTCGATTGACTCCATTCAAGCAGTATCAAAAGATTGTAAGCATTTCATAGTGTGAATGTCAGGCGCCGGGGCGAAGTCTATCTTCAGATATTTCACTTCAAATGTTTATAATCACCACTGTTGTGATCATCACTGTTAAACTATGAAAAATCTCTCGCAATTCTTCAATTTCATAAATCAGTCAACCTATATTAATATTGCCACACACTTTGTCGACCACCGAATCTGTTACTCATACGGCGTTTTAAATCAAAGTCTTTCTTTGCCGTCCGCGTGCTGGTAGGTTTTCGAGAAAATTAACAAAACAAACAATGTTAACGCTATTAAAATTAAAATACTTTTTTCCGAAAGAAGCAAAATAAAAAATGACTTATGTTAATACACTTGTGTCTTTGTCTGCTTTTGATCTTTTTTCCTGGCTGGCTGGTAGGTTTTTCAAAATTCCAAGGACGGCAAACAAAGAATTTTATTTAAATGGCCTAATGTATGTAACACATCTCAAGGATTCAATTACTACTGCGGAAGTAGCGGTGATCTCTCCCGGTCTGCGTGTATTACATATATATATTCTACATCAGCTCTTATATCACTGATCGAATGAAATACATCAAATCATACTTACTATCTCGCTTTAATTCAGTATGTTATCATGTGTTGAAAGGGAGAAAAAATAGAAAAAGTATTATAAGTATCTGTGTAGTGTACTATATTTCGTTTGTTTGTTTGTTTGTTTGTTTGTTTGTTTGTGAATTAAGTGGAAGATGATCGTCTATATTACGGTCACAAAAGGGGACTTGATTCCCCTAGGCAAGTGACCATTTACCTGTTGTCGGGAGGCAAATGGTCACATATGGCAAGAGGACATGGTCCCTGTTAGGGCTGTAATGTCATTTTTATTGTCTCTCCACATTATTTTCACAAGGCGTGACAATCGATGTCTGGAACATGTAGTAGGATTAATTTTTTTTCCGATTGCTGACAACACGCAAATTATTTGACGAGAATTTCGTACCTGAATTACAGAGGTCATTGTTCACGTTAGTTGTAATAAAAATTATTACCCTGAAAGAATTATGTTTTTAAGACACCACGCAACTGACGCGTTGCCGGCCTCATACTACTAACTTACGCTTATTTTATTGCTTCGACCCAGTATCTGAGTCTCACAGGCGTGATGTTTTCTGGGTAGTTGCTATAAGTGTAGTTTATGCTACGTTCCGACGTTCTCTTCCGTAGCCTAATCACCAAGGTAAGAAACAGAATTATCCGGCCTGCCAAGAAAACTGCACGTTCAAGTCGAAAAATAAACACGAATCCTACAGTCAGTTACCTCGTTCGACGCGGAAGGCTCTCAACTGTCCAAAAAACACTCTCATGTCACGATAAAATGACAACTTTAGGAGAAATCTGCCTCGTTTTGACAAACTAGGCATTTCTGGCGTCCACCGTTGTAATAACGCAACTCATTATCATAATTGTACGCCGTCCGCATCGCTAATTGATGCGTGAGCAACGCCATCAACGGCTTCAGACTGAAATTCACTACTTTCTATGTACGGACACCGTCCATTATGATAATGAGTTGCGTTATTACAACGGTGGCTACCAGAAACGCCGATGTTGTCAAAACGCGTCAGATTTCTTCGAAAGTTTTCATTTTATCGTGACATGAGAGTGTTTTTCGGACAGCCAAGATCCTTCCGCATCTAACGAGGTAACGCAATGTAGGATTTGTGTTTATTTTTCGACTTGAACGTGCAGTTTTCTTGGCAGGCCGGATAATTCTGTTTCTTACCTTGGTGATTAGGCTACGGAAGAGAACGTCGGAACGTAGCATAAACTACACTTATAGCAACTACCCAGAAAACATCACGCCTGTGCTGAGTCTATAAAGTTACATCACACTACGGTACACAATACAAATACCACGAACACACCACACAACACTCGCAATACGGCGCTGTACCACACCGCACTGCAACACACTATATGTCATCATATCGCACTGTACTACCTCACACATCACCACACCACAGTACAATATCCATAGGCATACAGTACAACATACATGGGCGTGTGCCGAGCGATATAATTTCAGCGCAGCCGCACATATATTACCGACTTGCTACAGGGACGAATTTTATCTCTCTAGCATTTATAATTTCCTGATTTAAAAAAAAAAATCTTTGTCTCAAATTAGTAAACCGCTGCAGTCCGCTTACTTTGTAACTTAGGCCACGGTTTTATGTTCGTTAGTTCAGTGGTTCTCCTAGCAGCATGGTTTCCTTTTAGGAAACTCCGTCAAAGTTTTTATAAGTTTGAAAAGAGGTATGATAGTCGGCCATTCTTCATGAATGTGCTGAACAATACACCAATGACGACAAATAGGAAACATTTTATTTCTCGTCATCGCGCCCCTTGATATAGACCACCCAAGTTAGCAGGATTTTTACGTTTTTAGGGGCAAGAAAATAAGTGTAAAAATCGCAATGTGCTTATAGAGTAGAAAATGTAAATATTTTTGGAGCACATGTATGCCTTATACAGTATACAACAATGTGTCGTCATCATTCAGCAGTTTGTCGGAATTGCCGCTACGAGTCAGAACACTACCGGGTTTTTTAGTTGAGCGCCACCGTGTGGCGGCGCGACTCTCTGCTTCGATAAGAAAATAGCGTCAACTGGGCTTTCACTCTTGGTCCAAGATTTCGTCGACTTGTATTGTCTAATTTGCCAATCATTTGCTTCGAATTATTTCCTTAATGTTCAGATAATGTATTGTAGTCGACCTTCCGAATCAGAGACCAACAAGCCTTAAGGGTAAATGAAAATAAATATCTGCGTACAGCATCATTTTTGTAGAAGCCTTCGGGCTTTCTCTCATTTCATACAAAAACATGACAGGAATCAAATTTTTGATCAGAACAAAATTGGAGGATAGTAACGTTGTCCTTCAAAATGAAAGCTCAGTGTATAGGAGTGAAGAAGAGACTGTTATCCCTAAAACCAACTAAACGACTTGGTATAGCTGCAGTGGACGCATCATAGTTACACATCATCATGACTGAGTGAGGGCGCTGTATAACTTCAAGTTTATTATTGACCAAGTTCAGACTAAAGATAGTATGCGTCTCCGGTTATATTCGGACTCTCAAATGTATACAATAATTTTGGTGTTCTTTCTATGGCGCTTATTTTGAACTCATGGAGAAAGAAAAATTCTCACCAGCTTACA